>QNGE01001151.1:0-40939 GCA_008508345.1 Paragonimus westermani | reverse complement strand
AGGCTTAGATGGTTAGGTCATGTATTAAGGATGCCAGCTAGTCGTCTTCCACACCGAGCACTGTTCATTGACACTGCTATCGACTGGCGTAAGGTGTGAGGTGGACAGATAATGACCTGACGTGGGGAAATGAAGTCGTTCACAAAGGGGTCGGCCACTGTAGATCGAGTTCGGCTCCCGGGCTGGGACCCTCGCGACTCACAGAGTCGGTGGCTGAGGTCTCTAGGTGAGATGGCGGCTAATCAAGCTCAGTGGCGTGAATGTTGTCGTTGTTTGGTCGAGTTGTCTGTGAAGTAAGTGCATTTAATGACGCGGGGCAGTGAAAGCCGTAAGAAAGCTGTCTCGCTGATGACGCCTTACTCTCACTTGCAGCTCGGTTGTTTGTTTGCAAGGTGTAGGCACCTTGATGTTGAATGTTTGAATATAGACGTAATTGTTTTCTGTAGTCAGGTCCTTTCCCGTCCATTGCTTCTTCCTTCTATCCCATATATAGGGTTTGCTTGTTCTTCATGGTTGTGTGGCAGTTAAGGATTAGTGTGAACCACTGATGTATTGCTGTCTGTGATGATTATGATGATTATGATGCTAAGGTCCTCAGTATCCTTTGTGTGTATCGTTTCTAAGCTTTGTTTGATTCTTTTTCATCTATGACTTCATTATTTAAGGTAACTTATTCTGCTCTTGGTGTAAACTGTAATATCTAATTGTGGTGTTACACGCTTTCTTTAGTAGTTTTCTTCAAAGTCGACTCGTCCAATTGATCCGGGTACCTTCGGTCTCTGTCTCTTACCGGTGTATCAGTTGCTGAATCGCTGGTTGACGACTTCGTTGACTAACTTCTGCGTTATTATCGAAGATTATCTGGAATATATTGGGATTTGGTTGATTAACCGCAAATATATGAGAGAAGAGAAAATCACCACATTTCTCCACGGTCATCAACAATTATGCTCATGTTCGGACTAAAACTTTGGAAGTTCCAGACTTACCTCTCTCGCTTCCGTATGATTTTTTAGCACCTTCTATCCAATCACATTCAGCCTACCAAATTTGAAGCTTCGGAAAGAGCGAAGTTATATACTCTAGTAAGAAACGAGTATCAAGAATTCTGTGCGTTTATTCTTCTGCTCCAAACTCAGGCAGCTGGGTGCAATTTCTGTGGTTGACCGCAGATTCCGCTAAGAGATCGATTAATCTCAGGAATCAATACCACTAGTTACCGGTGTATCAGTTGCTGAATCGCTGGTTGACGACTTCGTTGACTAACTTCTGCGTTATTATCGAAGATTATCTGGAATATATTGGGATTTGGTTGATTAACCGCAAATATATGAGAGAAGAGAAAATCACCACATTTCTCCACGGTCATCAACAATTATGCTCATGTTCGGACTAAAACTTTGGAAGTTCCAGACTTACCTCTCTCGCTTCCGTATGATTTTTTAGCACCTTCTATCTAATCACATTCAGCCTACCAAATTTGAAGCTTCGGAAAGAGCGAAGTTATATACTCTAGTAAGAAACGAGTATCAAGAATTCTGTGCGTTTATTCTTCTGCTCCAAACTCAGGCAGCTGGGTGCAATTTCTGTGGTTGACCGCAGATTCCGCTAAGAGATCGATTAATCTCAGGAATCAATACCACTAGTCTTCAGCGAAAGTTTTCACTACTAAAGGAGGCATCTTTTAAGGCTGCCAAAGCTGTCCATGAGGAGTTTGGAGGTTTTAAACCGCCCTGAATGATATGTCAGCTCTGTTATGTAACGCTACTAGTGCTTGGAAGCAGTCACATGAACAACAGCGGCATTTCCAGAAGCTAACTTATCAGGAAGACACGGCGGTTGTAATACATCATTCTGACCGGTATTCTGTCCAACATTGGAATAATTGTTGGCCATGTGGTCATAAACATTCTCGATTTACATGCAAATTTCGCAATTTAAATGCCGTTAATACAGCAAGGTGAGCCACTCGTGTAGCATACTTCCCGCCGGGATATGCCGCTATTCCGCGGGTTTTGTTGGGCAATGGGTAAAATGTTAAGAAGAAGTATCTCACGGAATCATTGTGCCCAAAGTAAAAATCTATGAAATTCTTTTTGAAATATTTATTATATTTCCCTACAAATTTGTTGACATTTGTTACAACAAATTTGAAAATTCAGACAATTTTAGTAAGTACTCTGTCGCGTTCGCCGGGGTAGATGTCGTGAAAGTTGTACGATTTTGCTCTTGCTGAAGAGTACGGAAGCAAGAAACCTGCCAGCACACGTTAGGGATAATGTACGGATAATTTACGGCACTTTCAGGATGAAATACGCTCGGCATTTGATTGGTGTTAATTTTAGGGATGAATTACGTCAATCTTGTGATTAAATACGGTGGCGTTCTTGTGACCAATGAAGGATCAACAAGAATGAACCTGAATAAAATGTTACGTGAATAATATCGTTATCAGTACCGGTCTCCATAAATGTGGTCATGTGAGAACCGAGGAGGAAAACTTTCAAATATACAAAATCACTCATTGTACGCATCCTCCTTTTTTTGTTTAGCTACACTTCAACGCACAAAGCGTTCAATTTCATCATATTCAAATTTCATTTGTTTTATCTTGGCAGGTTCGCACGTTCGCTACAATTACGTTACTCCGTTCGGAGATGTCTAACAATTAGCAACGTGAACAAAATGTGAGTTCATATTAACGAATGTATATTGCTTCCAGTGGGGTACGGAATTACTGGTTAGTCGTTCCACTGTTTACCGTCACGTCCGCCGTGCCGTGGAAAATTTCCACGCTAGCATTTCCAACGCTGTGCTGGAACTTGTCGAGTACAATGCACTCAGTTTGTTACAAGGTGTTTGTAATTACTTCCTTTATGCAACCTACAATGTTGGATGTTCCCGAACAAGCAGAACACTGTGAATTTTTGCAAGAAAACCGTGATGGTGAGGATGCCCGGTCCATGTTGTCGAACAATCTTGTCGACTGGCTTAGAGATTGGGCTGTTTCAAGTAATACTCTTAGAGTGCAAGTCAGTCGACTGTTGCAAATTCTGAGAGAAAGACTGCCTGAACTGCCGTCGGATGCGAGAACACTGATGGAAACCCCGCGAACTTCGTTCATGCGCGACGTGCATCCTGGTGAATATGCACATTTCGGTTCCGTTAATAGTAATACACGAGCGTTGGCATGTCACCAGTTGCGGGATGTCGTCGCCGGTGCAATACACGATTTTACAGTTCAATATAACGCTTTTCGGAATCCTGCCAGACCTTTGTTCACTCACCGTCTGCCGTCGCAGCACTTGTTTATGTATACAGTGACTGGACGCCGCGAGAATATTTTGACAGCGCCTGTATCACGAATAATGGCCAAGTGTTTCTCTTTCCGCTGGATGCACACTTCGTTTGTATGTCTATTTCACAGTCCTGTACGTAACTGTTCACTGTATATTTCTATCATTACTGTAAATTGTATTGGTTAATAAATGAAACGTTTCCGTTTCAGATGTACTCCGTCGTAGTTTTTGATGACCAATGTGAGGGAGCTTGTGCGGTTCTCAGTTCATCAAGGATACACAATGGTATTGCGACTTGGCCGAGTGCGTCCGGTCCCTCATTCAGTGAACATGTCCGACTTCACCTGGCACCACCTCTTGACTCCTCGCAATTCTCTGTGGCTGTTGTCTTTCAAACAAGTGGTTTTGTGCAATTTATAATTCATGATTTTCAGAGGATCATATCAAAGCTAGGTGCTACGCCAAGGAGGCAGAGAGTATACCAGACTTGGACCTCTCTGATGTTACTGTTAGGGTGGGAAGCCGTATCCAGCGAATCAGGCAATTCTTGTGTTTATGCTTCAAACCATGTGCATAGCAAGCCCCCCAAAGACAGTTGTCTTTGTCATCGCCTGACGAGTCTAAAGCCCTCTTGCACAGTGGCAACGTAGGACAACCACAGTATATCACGTTTACTGTGTGTACCAGTCCAGTTGATTCAAGCCGATTCCCTCAGCCCATCCTGACTGTTAGCAACTCCAGAGCGTTGCCTTCAACGTCCTATCAGATGACATCCTCCAAACCCTTCACACCACTGTCTTCCCCACCCACACCTGTTGTCCCTTACGTTTTCACCCCCAAGACGATGTCTCCTCTTGTGCGTTGTACTCAAATGTCCCCATCTGCGACATCCTCTCAGATGGGATAGTGTTCAACCCCAATATCTCCCACCCAATTGTCCGCTCCCTCACTGTCTTTACCACCGCCATTCCCACAGGTTATCTCTTCACTGCTTGCCTCCAGCTCGCCCGTTCCAAAGAAATTTTGAACACGCTGTTGAGGCAACAGTTGGCGTTCATAAAAGAACGTCAAGACGGCTGTCGAATGATTACAGGTTCCCCCGGTGGACAAGATGAGTGTGACATACGTGCTCACTTATTTCCCGTCCAGACCGTTTCACGGTTCAAGGAACTGGAGTCTGACTTGCAAAACCAGCTATACAGAAAGGTTGTGGTAGGTTGATTTGAACTGTAGTAACTGTTCTAGATGGATTACTTGCATGGGTTGATTGGTCCCTCCACACAGCAACTTGTTTGTCGGCGCATGAGGGAAGCCATAGACACTGAGTTGGCGTTGCACCTGACTTGTGCGGGGGGAAAAGGGAAGATAGCGTTTAAGGATTCCACGTTGCGGCACGCTATCGAAGGTGAGTATAAACGTTATAAAAGTCTCAAATGAGCGCGGAAGTTCTTTTGTCGAAGCCTCTCTACTCATAGACCAAGAGAGACGATGTGAGCACGCGGATGAAGATTTGGTTTTACAACACCCGAGACAGATGTGGAGTAGGAAGAGCAAGAAGGGAGAAAAAGCAGGTAAAGCGAACATGTTAACAGGCTTAGACCTGCATTGTTCATTCCCGTGTTAGATTTACGAACGGCGCTTTCAGGTTTCATTTTTTTCATCTCAGGTAGTTGAGGAGACATGGAATTTCAAACATACCCACAAAACTTGTACCAATATGGCTAATGTTCGAACGCTGCGCAAGTCCAGGAGGACATATATAAGGTACTCGATAAGAACTAGCAAACATTTGTGGGCATACTGTAATGTCCAGAAGGAACACTGTAAAATCGTTATGCTTCACTCTTACTCTGTCTCGACTTTTTGTGGAGATAAGCCGTCCCTTACTCATTGTTGCAAATTTCTCTGCCATCTGATTTTCCCTTCTATTTTGGCGGACCATGTGGAAAAAATCGGGTTGGCAGTGAAGCGGATATGACTGTTGAGGGGGGAAGGATTCGATGGTAAAATATGTGGAGGCGTCTAGTGGATAGTGATGTAAAAAGACAGAATATAGTTTCTCTTATTTCCCCGGCTTTCTTCTGAAAATCAAATGGGGGTTTCGGGAAGAATCGACAGTGTTGGAACTGGATAGCGAAATTGGTTTCAATGAAATCCCTGAATTTGAGAGGGCCAATAAAGGGTTACTCGCGCCCGCCCCACTCGAACCCCGCACCACTTTGCTATTTAGGCACATTCAAGCCATCTGTCGAAGCTCGAAGTCATGTTTAACCCAGAGTCCTTTAGGGCGGCAAAGTCTCATCTGCCATTGTTCTTACTGTAATTTCTGCCAATTCCGTTGAATCATTCAACCATATAACACAATTATTTGATGTAAACAGTGATCGCAAAAATTTCTTTATTATCGATACATGTGATGAATGTTATTGAACATATACTTTCACGTCAGTTATTGAAGTTCAGGTTGTACACATTTTGGTAAGGCGCGTAATTCTAATACGAGAGTGTGGTTATCGTTCGTGCGCTGTGTTCTGCTTAATTTGGATATGCGGGATACCAGTCTCGCGTTAAGTTCTGTCTATTCGGGAAATATCACATGGGCGTCGCGGTAGTTTCGAATAACAATGAATCCTATGCCTCCCGAAACTTTGGACACTCATTCATCCTTTCGTGATATTGAGGGTTATATTGAACGACTTTAACCATGGTGTAGGACCACATCCAGCCTGAACGTGGAGACAGAATCCGCCTTCCTTCTCTCAAGGATAGGAAAAGATGCCTATTATCTTCTAAAGAATCTATCTTATCCAGATTCACTGATAGATCTCCCATATAAGCGCATAAAGGAAATACTACTTGGCCATGTCACACCTATAAATTCTGAGGTCACCGAACGAGCCAAATTCAATATCATGCAACGCCAACTAAACCAGTCAGTCCGTGACTTTGTTCTCCAGATTCAAACTCAGGCAGCACGATGTAGTTTTGGTAATCAAGTGGAGGTCCAACTTTGTGTCCGACTCACTGTCGGCATTAATGCTTCGGATCTACGTAGACAATTACTGCTACTTCTAAAACCTGCGTATCAAAATACTAGTCATCTGCGAGCAGTACGAAGACAATAATACAGTCCAGAGCGGAAATTCTAATGAGGCTCCAATCTTGTTTGGATCAATGAAAATGCGACCTACAGAGCACAGTACTTCACGGCTATTCAATTTGTGACGCGCAACCGAAACCAGCGCGGGCGCATGAATTGATTTTGAATTGTGTAACGGGGCTTGCTTCTGTGTTGTCGGTGCCGTTTTAGCTTACGTTCGTGTAAGTCGTGTGCATGGCTTACTGTGCCTTCGCATCATGTGTGTTCGTGTTGTTTCTCTGTTCAGGACCGTTGTTCGAACCCCCACTTCGGGAGAACGCTGTTCCTAGGTGCCTCCATATTGCTCCAGATTCAAGCCACAAGTGCTGCGGACCGTCAGAACGTAAGCGGCTGGTCAGCATTTTACAAATCCACCTCCGACATATGGTCCTCGATCAGTTTATCAAAATTTTTCGCATCAAACGACACATTTCACTGGCAGATTCGGGAATTGTGCGTCATATGGCAAGAAACATTTCAGATACACATGCATTCACTGCAGCTGTATATGTCACAATTGCGGGAAACGAGGTCATTTACAGAGTGTCCGTAATTCGAACAGAAATCTTCAGTCTGTAGAAACTGATCAAAATGAATTTGATGCTACGTGCGACAGTTGATTCATCTACTTCAGAGCACATTTCACACCCTCTTTTCAGTACTTGGCACGAGGCATGATTTTATTATCGACACTGGCAGTGTAGAATCCATTATACCACAAAGACACCTACCACAGTTCTATCCAAATTACACGCTACATCCTTGTTCTGTAACCACCTCAGGTACAAGTGGTCATTCCATTTCTGTTTTGGGTACAGTCACTATTCCGATCTTCAACGAACAATCCAATCCACTTGATTGCAACTTTGTTGTTACTCATCATGGCCCATTCAGTTTGGGACTAAAGGTTTCAGAAATGCTTCGTATCCAGGTTTCTTTGCTTGTACCATCGAGTGATTCCACAAGCTTGAAAGACCTAATTCTCAAGTGCTCGGAGGCCACGGGCGGCATGAAGATACCACCAGTTAAACTAGAAGTAACTGATGGTCCGGTTTTTCTGAAGAGTCGTATAATTCCTTATGCAATCCATGAACCGGTGACTAAGGTGCTCAACGAGTTGGTAGAGAAGTGCGTCATTGAGCCTATTGATTCATCCTCTTGGGTCACGCCGATTGTGACACCCTTGAAGTCTGATGGGAAACTCTGCGTATATGTGACGTTCGTCGACTTACTGTAAATCGATGCCTCAAGCAACATACATGTACTACTGCTGAACCTGAGAACATTCTGAACAAACTTTCGGGATCCAAAATCTTCTCCAAAATTGACATGAAAGATAAATATCTACAAATTCCTTTGGATAAGGCATCAGTGCTGATAACAACAATCCATACACCCAATAGACTTTTCAGCACTGACTTTTGCCGTTTGGACTTAGTAATTCTCCTGCTATCTCCCAGCAGGTAAAGAATAATATTGTGGAGGGTACGGTTGGTGTTGAAGTTTATCGGGATGATGTCACCGTACATGCTGCAGACAAGTTGACCCATGATTCTCGTCTTTTGAAACTATTCAAACAGTTTTGACAAAAAATTGCTGTTGATGTAAACAAATGCGCTTTTACTGTAAGCAGTTTCGAGTGCCTCGGTTGCTTAGTTGACGGTAACGGATTCAAATCTGATGTCAAACGTCCGGACCTATTAGCTGAAGTACCTTCACCCACAAATCTGAACTATGTTCTTTGTTAGGTGCCCCGCAGTACTACTCCTGTCCAACCCCCAAGAGGGTTCACCAGTTACGCACTCCCCGTCACTACTGAGACTGCTTTATAAAACTCTTTCCCGTGCACTTTTGTCCCTTTTTGCACCCAGCCAAACAAGGAAGTAGCCTTCAATTGCATGTTCACTAACTGCCTGAGCCTTCTAAACAAACTGCCAGAATTCAGACAGCTGGTCCACGACACCAGCCCTCACATTCTTGCTTTAACAGTGATAATGAACCGTATTTTCCTGGTACTCTTTGTACCGAACGGACTCCCGTGAACGCACAGGATGCTGTGCCTTCTTCCTAAGCCAGAGGCTCCCAGTGTCAGCTGTCATGGGGGAATTTACCGTCCCGGAGAAATGCGACACGCTGTGGATCCAACTGCAACTTCGTAGACGTGACACGATCGTTGTGGGTGTTATGTACCGTTCACCATCGTGCAGTGGACCTGACGACGAGGCCATTCTCGCCACCCTGAACAGACTCACGTCTACCCAAAGTTTTCCCCATCATCTTAATTTGGGTGACGTCAGCGCACCCAAACTCAACTATATAGCGGCTTCTCATGAAGGCTCTGGCTGTGGATTCTGGAAACCCTTGGGAATATTGATCTACAAAAACGCCTGAACACAGCATGTCGATCTACCTACAAGGCACCGTCCAGGACACAAACCCGCCTTGCTCGCTATAGTCATCAAAAACGAGACTCACATGGTAGATAGGGTGGTCATCAAACCACCGCTGGGGCATAGTGACCACATGATACTAGACTTCGACTTAATCTGTTACTGGCTCCAAAATGTTGTTACGAAGACTTCATTCTGAAACTTCCAGAAGACAAATGTTAACGCACTAAGGACGTCCTTAAGCACACTCAGCCTTACATCTGACTCAGTGAACCTGAACTACCTTCCTTTTAAGGCTGCTATTCATGCAGCTGATGAAGCATTTGTTCCTCAAAAACTATGGGAGTTCTCCTCTTGTGCACTGCTTCTGCGGAACATACGTCGCCTTCTTGAAGTACGTTCTCGCCTATTATCTAAGCAGAAGCTAACGGGCAGGCCAGAGGATCTAGAGGCCTTTCGCTCTGTACGAAACAGGTGAAAGCGGGAAATCCGTCAACACACCCAACGGGTGCAGTCGGAAATCCTATTAGTAGCTCGCGAGAATAAGAATTTTCTCTTCAAATATATACGTTGCCGGAGAAAAACTAAGCCCTCAGCGATTTCTCTGCGGCTTCCCGACGGGAAAACCTCCTCCAACCCCCAATTAGTTGCCGAGGTGTTCAGAGAATACTAATCAGCAGTCTACAACGTGGATCTGCCAAACTAACATCCAATGCTCCCACGGAGACACTTCCAATACCCCGTCCTGACAACTGACTTCTCTGTGTCCGACGTTCAGGACCTCTCGTTTAAGATAAGTCCTTATAGTGCCATGGGACCAGACGCGATCCAACCCCGGATCCTCAAAGAAGCGGACCCAAGTTTGGCGGTGCCCCTCTTTAATCGGTTTAAACAGACACTTCGGACAGGCACTCTTCCGGAGGCATGGAAAGAGGCTACTGTCACACCTACATTTGAGGCAGGCGATTGTCACTCTTCTATGAATTACCGGCCGATCAGCGTTACCAGCCTCCGATGCGAGATAATGAAGCGACTGCTAAAACGCACCATCTTCAAGCATTTCTTCCCAGATAACCTTTACTCTCCGACTCAGCATGGTTTTCTTCCGGATCGGTCATGCATAACTAATATGTTAATCTTCATGGATAGCCCAACGGAGGCCAAAGACAATGGCCATATCTCAGACGCTATCTGCTTTGACTTTGCCAAAGCTTTCGACCACGTCCCACAGGGTCCTATTGTACATAAACTAGAAGCTTATGAGATCTAAGAAGAGGTTCTCCGCTGGACTACTTCCTTTCTTGGCAACAGGAATTTCAGAGTAAAAACCAGTTCGGGCCTTCAGTCTCCATCCCCAGTCTATGCAGGAGTTCCTCAAGAATCAGTACTTGGTCCACTGTTGTTTATGATCTACATTAATGAGTTCCCCGAGCGTATTTCTGGCAACACCCTCCTCTATGCTGATGATTTGGGAACCTGGAATGCGTGTGACCCCAGTGCACTGCAGATTGACCCTGACCGTATTAAGTGTTGGTCAGATGACTGGGGTCTCCTTTTAAACAACAGCAAGTGTGCACACGTCGTTCGGAGGAGGCTCCGGGAACCTATTCGTGATACACGGTGCACAAAGTGTAATAGATGTCGTGACAGTTGACCTGAAAAAGACCTAGGGATTTGGCTATTATCTGGTTTATCCTTCTCTTATCACCACCAGTTGGCCACCAAAAGGGGTCTTATGAACCTTGGAACCGGAACGCCTTTCAGACGCTTTACTGAGTCTACATAAGACCACTGCTCGAGTATGCTAATCAAGTCGTTTATACCAATTTGAAGAAGGACATACTCGCCATTGAACGTGTCCAGCGAGTAACCACCGAAGTGGTCACTGGCTTACGGCGTCTTTCTTATGGGTCTCGCCTCAAAATTCTTGTTCTTTATCCACTTGAGTTTCGAAGACTCCATGGTGACTCAGTTCTTGCACACTCTCTCCTTAGCGCAGAACTCGTGTAACAGTTCTTCACCGTAGTACGTGATAACAGTCGAAGATGTCGCGACAGGAAGCACTATAGGCTTTGACCCCGGACCATCTTTAGGCAACAGTTCTTCTCTTATAGAGTTATCAACTGCTGGAACGACCTACCAAAAGAGGTTGTTAGCCGCTCTTGTAAGGACCGTCTGAAAGTGTTGTTGGACTCCCACCTGTTTAAGAAACCGTTAGATTAGTAATTTACTCAGTTCGGCTATACCCTGTTTTCAAAGTTCAAATTCTGGCCATCAGAAAACCGCCGGACATCGAAACGAACAAACTGACTGGATCCGGCTAGCCTGGGCCCTCAACCTCGAACCCGTGTACGAGTCGCTGAAATCGCTACCAACATAGCTTGCAATAGTATAAAGCCACCATAATCTAACTGATGAGTGGCATCTCCTAGAATAACATATCCATGCCTTGGACACACTTGGAACGCACCTCCGGTACAAACATGACGAAACTTAACACTTTCTCCCGCGGTAGAAACCCTTAACTGCCTTCCACTTTAAGTAAATCTAGCAACTTCACAAATTCGTCTCGATCATCTAATTTGTTGTGCCTCGTGCATGGATTACTTAAGTCGTGTGGACGCACTCTACTTCCGTACTTTCTGTTCACATACAGCCTCATTTCAGGAACACTTAAAATGGTTCATTATCTCACACATGCAGTCCATCATCAACAGCCAGACGTCTATTCCTAGGATACATATTGGGCTTACCAACCTGAAAGTCGTGTGAGTGCACAAAGTTTGCCTTCTCGATTTGATATCCATCGGTGAGGTAATGAATGACCCAGTATGCTTGACATCTGTGGTCTGCAAAACTATAATTTGTCATCATATCAACTGAATAACTTAACATTACCGTTTGGAAGGTTTGTTCGCCATGTACAGTGTACGCATTTGTGCACCGCACTTCCGTACGAGAAGCCTGACGGCAGTTTTCCTCCTCTCTGTTTCTTAGCACTTGCAACTGTCTGTGAATTTAAGTTGCGTGAAAATACCCGGTTTAGATATTAGGAGAAACGTGTAGCGAACAAGCTAGTTTTCGGTGATTGATCATCAGGCTAATTACAACACATTTATATGAATTAATCATGTGTTTGGGAATACCGGTAGAAGAATTAAAACGGTTGTTATACCGTTGTACCTATGATGTTCAGTTTCAATTTTCCGGTAGACTATATCGACAAAAGGACGAGGTAGCAATGAGGTCACAATTAGGACCAATACTAGCTGACATTTTTATGACAAAGCTTGAAAGTGGAACGCTAGCAACCCAAGTTAACTCGTTTACTCTTTACAGGCGATATATAGATGAGATTATTTGCGTAGCGGATGAATCAATAACCCCTAGAGAAATACTGGAACGGTTCAACTCAGCCCACAAGAATATCCGTTTTACCATGGAGCCTGAGTCACCGGACGGTATCTCGTTCCTAGACGTCTTCCTGTGCCGCCGCTCAGATGGGACGATACAAGGGAAAGTACACCGCAAGTTGACGTGGACCGGACAGTATACGAATTTCTATAGTTTTGTACCATTAGGACAGAAAATCAATCTTATCCGATGTATGGTCGATCGAACGATGAAAATATGCTCGAGTGGTACCCTGGAAGAGGAAAAACGATTCATATTTAAAGTCCTAGTTGAAAATGGCTATCCTGAACAGTTTATTCACAGACATATGTTAAGTGGCACAAAATTAGACAATCCACACACCGTAGAGAAGAAGTCTGTTTATATTTCATTGCCTTTTAAGGGCGACAATGCCTCCAAGAATATAAGCAACAAACTTAACGTAGCTCTAAGCAAGGCCTATTTTGCTGCAAAACTGCGAGTCCAGTTTAATTCCATACCGATTTCGCGTCCACAGTTGAAAGATGTATTGCCTGCTCATGGTGCCTCTTACTGTGTGTATCATTTTGTTTGTTCCTGTGGAACGAGCTATGTAGGCCGCACGACACGGCGACCATCCGAACGCATTCGGGAGCATCATCCGGTGTGGCTAACTCGGGGCTTGTCGAAATCTTGCTCGTCTTCTATCGTTGCACACCAAATGGAGTCCAACCACTCAATCGAACTCAATGACTCATTTCGTCCTACCTATCGCGCACCGGGTTTACAATCAAAACATGTCAAAGAGCGCTTACCGGCAGTCGCGGAAGCCATGGCCATCCGTTTACTCTCCCCCCACTATGTATTCAAAAACGTTTCGTAAAAACACTGAATCTTCCATGGCGTGGTGTTCACGTCCGGACCGAACAGATTACGTAATCATGACCTCTATCTTAACAGTCATCAATAATTTTTACAATCGACATGATCCTTCTGAAACTGATAATGAACCGTTCGACCACTTACTGTACCTTTTCTCACACATGATTAATCCATATAAATGTGTTGTAATTAGCCTGATGATGAATCGCCGAAAACAAGCTACACGTTTCTCACAATGTCTGTGAATTGTTAATGAAAAAGCTTGTGCAATTTCCCCGTTGAAATCTGCGCAAGTCTTCAACATACTCTTCAAACTTTTGAGACTTCACTTTGAATATCCTTCTAAAGGTGGTCTCATTCACCGCCATGGCGGTTCAACGTACGGAAGTGATTTACCGATAATGGACCATTTAAACACGATGTGAATTCCAGTGCTACATATGATGTTTTGTATACCGGACTTGCAAATATCGTTTGTACCATTCCACTAAAACTTCAGATCTCATTCATTCTATCGGAGTTTTCCAGTTATTCGCGTACGGAAGGAAAATCTTTCCCCACTTGTTGTGCCCAATTGTGTTTTGGGACTCCCATACATCTGATCGTTATTCTGTACAGTTCAATTCTAATTACATTTGGTGTCTCCTTTGCACTATTTACAATTATTACTGAAATGGCTGAATTATCTACTAATTCAAATGCTCTAGAGGTGGAAGATTATTTGGGGAGGTTTGACATTTGGTGCCTCACACATCCGATTTGGACGAGAAGAGGAAGGTTTCTTTCTCTCTATATTTCATCAGCATGGAAGCTTACATCCTTGTCAAAAGCTCTGCTTTCCTGATGTTGCCAATCAATGGTTCCTCTCTGACGCTAAAGAAGACACTCCTCCAACACCTCAAACCGGTGAATATTGTAACAGCTGAGAGAGCTAAGCCCAATGCGATAATTCAGTAAGAATATTAGTCGGTTAGTGATTTTGTCCTAAAATTGGAGACGCAAGCAGCTTAATGTGAATACGGCATCCGGTTGGAGGATCAGCTACGTGATGGATTGATTGCTGGCATCAACTTGCCAGATTACAAAAGAAACTTCTCTTGCATCATGACCAAAGGCTCCAGCTTGTATGTAAAGTATGTAAACATTATGAAGGTGTAAAGAGAAGATAACACATTCAAACCGCGGATTGATTTCCATACGCCAAGATCATTCGTTCACTTTTGTAATGGAATTAACGCGAACTCGATTGTAAAACAATGTGGAAAATGCGCATCTTGTGAGCGCAAGCATGTCCGGTATTCGCATCCAAAAAGACAGTCAAAGTGCTTCAGATGTGGCATAGTGGATCATATCCAGCCGGTATGTAAGTCCAAACGTTTGAGACATGAAAATAAATTCCAATTCGAACGTGCAGTCGTTGAGTGATGACATTTCTACCCTTTCCGTATCTATTTTGTCCCAAAACACTTCTCATGCTTTGACAACATTAGTGTCTGCTTCTCGCAAAAATCACAATTTTATTGTTGACACCATCAGTGTTTAGTCAGTAATCTCGCATGCAGACCTAGCTGTATTTTATCCTGATGCTGTTCTGCAGCCCACGCAAGTTGACATTCGTGGCCTTACTGGTCGTTTGTTGTCTCTTGTAGGCTGCTACACCGTATCGGTGAAGTTGCCCGATGCTAGCCCTACTGATCGTCAATCCTTAGTTTCGAGCTCAGGTCCTTCTTCTCCTGGACTTAGAGTTTTACGACTTTTCCATTCTGACACTTCTCTACTGACGTCACTGAACGAGGTTGACATTAAACAATTCATACGATACTTTTCTGAGGTCACAGAGTGAATACGAATACCGAAAGTGAAAATTGAAGCCCCGTTGGACGCAGTCTTTCTCAAGAGACGAATCATTCCGTTTGGTTTACGATAACCTGTGCGTAAAGAGCTGCGATCCGTGTGTGATAGCGGAGTAATAACGTCTGTTGATTCGTCAAACTGTGCAACTCTAATAGTGACACCAATGAAAGCTGATGGTATTACACCAAGAATTTGTGGTGACCACATGTTAATGCTGAATACGCACCTGCTACAACGTACCCGGATAAGAGAAGAACCCGTGGATGTATTGTATCGTTCGTCAGATTCTAAGGTCTTTTCAAAACTCGATTCAAGGGGTGCTTATCTACACATACCACTTGACAAAATATCAAGCAATTTGATTGTGTTTACTACACTAGTTGAACTATGTCTACATAATTTTATACCTTTTGGTATGAACGTTCCACCGGCTGTAATCAAGGATGTTATAAATACAATTGCTATAAACCTAGATGGAATCGAAACCTATCAAGATGATATTGTTGTTCCTGCTCCTGATAAGCCTACTCATAGTTATCGTCACCTTTCTAAGTTAAAACAATTTTTGGAATTCAACATGACCATTAACCCAAAGAAATTTAATTTGTCACTTTTCCCTTCTTGTGCCTTGGTTACTTTGTTAATAGAATTGGTTTCAAGTCAGATTCAGAACGCTTAACCCCGTTAGTGAATGCACCGTCACCGACTAACCTTCATGAACTCCGTTCTGTTTTCAGTGCCCTCCGGTACTACTCACGTTTAATTCCGAATTTCGCTCAATGTACTGCTTCTTTGTTCGATGTTATTTATCAACAATTTTTCTCCGTCCACTAACCAAGAGAAACTACTGCCGTTTTAAATCCGTTCTCCGCCAAGGATCTTCTAACCGTAATTACCATTGTTTCTCCCACAGGAATTGATGCGGTTATTGAACATTGTCGTAGACCTGTTACATGCATTTCACGTCGTCTGTCTAAAACCGAGCGTGGATGTTCTCAGATCCAACGTGTAACCCTTGCAGTATGTTGGGCTGTTGAAAGACTTCATAAATATCTTTTTGGACTTTCTTTCATTATTGCAACAGATCATGAAGCCTTGAACTTTAGGTATCGTCCTAGCAAATCGCTGGCAAAGTCATCTGCCGCCATAATGAAAAGCTACCACAATTACATAATTATTCATCATAGTGCAAAACCGATTCCCTTTGTTGATTTCTTATCCAGAATTCCGTCACCGAACTCAAACTCTAACGATGCTGACCGTTTACTAATTCAATCACTGCCAATGTAAAGGGATAAACTTGTGTGCGACACGTAAATTCTCCACTCCTGTCATCTCTGCTTTAAGACATGGTTGTACACAACACGAGCAACGTAGATTCCCTGCATTTTACTGTTGCTGTAAAAGCTTGTCCATTACTGCGAATGGATTACTGTGTTTCGGTGACTGTTGCAATTCCATCGACCCTAAGATCTGATGTCTTTGTGGATTTGCATTCCAGACATTTAGGAGTTGATAAGATGAAGTCGCTGGCAAGCTTCTCTTTCGGTGGCCGGAATTAGAGTAAGGTATCGAATACACTGCAAACATTTCACCACATGTATAAATGAGATTCATACGAAACAGTCCACATGAATTTATGCGAAACATTCCATCGCCTGTTACTTTTGAAACATTTCAGAGAGTTCACGCTGATTGCTGTGGTCCTTTCCTGTGGAAATACTACTCCGTAGTGATTGCTGATGCTTACTCTAGATGGCCTGAAGTTTTTCTCACGACACCACCGAGTACAGACTTTACAAACGTGCTGTGAGAAAAGTATTCTGTCGTGACAGTGTACCTGCTGCTTTGGTCACCGACAATGGTACTCATTTCACTGCCAATTCTATGGAGGAATGGATTAAGGGAATTGGATGTCTGCATTTGTTTACTACTCTGACATCTACAATGCAGTGGGCCCGCAGAAAACTTTGTGCGCACTCTGAAGTCTGCTACTGCTCCTTTAACACGAAATTCATTTGTGGAACTTGATCGATGAGTCAATAGCCTTTTCATGTAATACAGAAACGCATCACATGGGGTAACTAGGAAGAATCCCGCAATGCTTTTCAGCTCTCTTGTTCTCTGCGTACTAGTCTTGATTGCACAAAAACAGCCGACGTTACATTTGTTAAAGGCAACGATTTACGTCCTGCTAATGGAATGGTTTTCTTTTCTCACGGGAATCGCATGGTTACTAGTCTTGACTTGGAAGACTTTTCCTGCCATCGAAGACGTGTTGACCAGTTTGAGTACAATGGTAGATGTCAGTCTTTTAATAGAAAACTTGTTGGTTCGAGTTCTAATGGACACTTTATAGATAATTCCGCTGCAGTTGACGAGAAAGTTACTAAAGTACAAGCTATTTCCGAAGTACAGGAGGCACTTGGAGAACTGACATTCAGAATATCTGGAAGTTTGGAATCCAGAACGAACATATCAGTTAGTTACGTCGTTATCTTCGCGATATTGCAGCAAACTTGTTCCCGTGCTTAATTGCACACTTATCTAAAAAGAAATTTCCACGATTCGTTTCAATGCATACGTGACTGAGGAACGCTCTCTCAATTTGTACGCCCTTCTTTTTTATGCGAGCATTTTCAGCAACAGCGACAGAAGTACTGTCGGCTTAAGTCGAGGAGAAGATTCAGATTACCCATTTGTTAATTACAGTCATTAGACTGAGTTACAAGAAGGCTACCATCATAAAATTTCTCAGAGCAGTGATCAGGACGTCCAGTCGGGTAATCGGTCAACGGATAATGTTGCCGCACACAACAGGAGACAACTTTGAGACAGAGCAGTCTGAATTGTCCAACAGTGAACGTTATTAGACAAACGGTAGACTGCCATAAGTAGCGCATTTACGAGTCATTTGCTCCAGGTATCTCAAATTCACTGCAGTCTGTAGATATATGCGGGTGTTCAGAACACTTACGAGAACCGTGGAGAAAGTGAGCCTAATTTAGGTTCGTAGACGGTGCTATAGAGTTTACGAGATAAAATGTGTTAAGCAGTATATGTTTGCGTACCCGTTGAATAGCAGTATCCAAGGGCCAGGTCGTGCGTTTCTAGCAACCACAGATCACTAAAGATGATAATGACGTATGCGAGAAAACTAAATCTTAGTGTCATGAAATCTGGTAGAGAGCGGTGAACGAGTGACTAGAATAAGCGTCGTAAGAAACGGGTGTGTGTGTGTAAACTCTTGATTCACGTAGTTTGTCTGCCCTGGAACTGAGGGCGGTCCAAAATTCATGTAAACCCCGTTCTTCTGTCGCTTCTATTGTTGTTACTGTATGTATTTCCCATATGCTCTCATGTTTCACGTTCGTGACCGAAGAGAATGGGCGAAATATCAACGTCTCGCGATACATATATCTAAGTGAACAAGATCAAGGCAGGTCAGTGTTTCAAATCATGAGTATATAAAGAATTATCATGAGTCGCGAAAGATAATAGCTTTCATATTTTCATAGACCCTTCAGAAATCCATCCCTGAAAGTGTCTGGATCGAGATGCAGTTGCGAGTAATGTTTAGTTTATAATCCTTCCTTCCGTGTACCAGTAGGTGTAATTGTGTGCACAAATGCGAGAGCAAAAATTGATCAGAGGTGAACGTCAGATGTTCTGTGTCGTACGATTAACCGTCTTATAACTCTGTAGAGGCGATCTGTTTATCGCTTAGATAGTCTGATGAACAAAAATGTACCTAAGCTCTGTGTGCAGTCGTTAGAACTAACAGTAGTTTAAAGATCCTATAGGTAGACAACGAAAATTTACTATAGATACTGGGTGTGGATGATTGGAGCGTATTTTGTAGGAACACTTGTTGTAAGCTGTGACGTGTTTAGAAGATAGGATATGCATTGCGTCAGTGTAAGAGATACAGCTGTTTGGATCACAAAATTAAGAGATATGTATCAGCATAGGCTATAGCAACTGACAAGTGTACACTGCAGAAGAACACTACCAAATGAGGGTGAGTGAGAAATTGAACAAAGCACCTGATTGAATGTATGTGTATGTAAAAAGGCTTTTAAGCTCAGGACTATAAACAAGGAACGTCGGACTATGGAAGCTAACGCTCACTTTGGTAAACTGAGAAATTCCAGGATACTTGAATCTGAAACGTCGTGGTGTGGGTCGAAAATCCGTAAGATAAGAAGAAAACGGTCGGCGAGTGAGTTTAACTCATTATCAGCTATGGCCGTCTTACGCACAAAGTCAGTATAATCCGAGGCTGTTCTCAGTCTCGTTTTGTTTTGCGCTGACTAACAGAGGTTTATCTGCCCAATAATTGTGCGAATGGTCAGGACCTTTGCACTAGGAAAATGAACGTTTTCGAATGAGCAGCCTCACAGGTTGTAGTATAGGTGCTTTTGGATGGTCACACTTAAAGTAACGGAAAGGGCGGAAGCGATGACTGATTTCCAGTTTCTACTGTGTCGCAAAATATGCATGCACTCTGCGACGAATTCTCGCAGAAACATCAGGTCACCGGAAAACTTTATAGGAATATTTGCAAATTGTTGGCTATTAACATGCGACAGGTTTGATAATTTAAAACAGAATCAGTCGTAAAAAAGCTGGAATTTTGAATTACCGACAGTGATAATGAAGGATTGAACCTACCCTGCATACCAGTTCACTTCCACTCCAGTTGAAGAAAATTCTACTGTCACTTATATAACGCTTATCACGTTTGTAAGAGGTAAGGTGATAATTTTAAACTGGCTATTTTTGCTGACTAGTTTAATAAAATTCAAAAGTGACAACCAATGCACCTGTAAGACTTTGCGATTCCTTTTGTTACCGATGTTCTTCAATATCACAAATTTTGTAAGCATGGAAACCGAATCCGGTGTACCTTCAATGCGTCAAACGTTGTTTCCCGCAATGTTGCATAGGATATGGTGCAAAATTCGAGTATAATGTGTCTTTTTAAAAGGAGTTGTCAGACAAGTCGATAAAAATGCAAAGGTTTCAATCATTCGTTAGTTATGCTCCACCTACATTAAATAACATCCCTCACTACTTGTCAGAAAACCTTGTTTCCCTTGTATTGCTGATAAAATTTATAACCTGACTGGAGAAACCTTAATGGTGAAGAGTAAACTTTTGAAAAGACAATCAACCAGGCGAGCAACTGTGCTTAGTGATTTGCCAAACAAAACAGTTGCAGTCTGTAGACTGCTCAGCATCCACCAGGTTGAACGAAGACGATGGAAGAGGGGGGGCTGTTTTAGGCGTGGTGAAACTGACTTCGTTGTGATTAGGGTTAAAAGAAGTTTGCTTGTTACACCGTTAGAAACCAGCACAGTTAAATGCACTAAAGTAAAAGGTGGGTGCAGATAGATTAAGTTGTGTTTCTCAAACTGTGAACAACAAGAATATTATGGAAATTCTAACACAGATCAACAGGGTAATTATGAAGGGATGGTGTAAACGAACAATTAGCGTTAATTTTTGACGATATGAATCAGAACGTTGCAGAATTCCGATTTATTGTTTGTTTAGGGATGATTTACAAAGTATGTTTGCGATTAATCGTCATTCAAGATAGATGCTTCTCACCGGAAAGTTTGTTACTTTCGCAATGTGAATTGATTTTATTTAAAGCAATGAGCGGCTTTGTTCCGTCGCTTTTTTTGAGCTCATATCGATTGGTATCCACCAAAAAGTAGTCGGGATTCTTCTTTATATCTCTCAAATGTGAAGTAGACGTCACAAAATGACAATTCTTATCATCTCATTCGATCCACACCTCACCATCCCAATAACCATGACGGTGATCACTTTGGAGGTGTTTCCACTAATCTTAAATGATCTTTCACAGTATCCTGTAAATAGCTGTTTATCCAGATTCACTTGACTGTTACCATATTGACATGATCAGTACCATTACCTGACACAGTGTGCACACACCCGTCCACCACAAAGTGCCTGTCATAAATCATTCTGAACAGTCACAAAGAGTTCAATGTGGAGCTCTTCGAGGAGTGATTTTTTTGTTTCTTCTTTACTTGTCCTTGTAGAAAAATCACAAGCAAAACACAACTCTCTTATTCAGAGGGGTCATGATAGTCCATTGATAGAGTTATTTGTGAAAAAAACGTCACTGATAATTCACACATCCACTGTATGATTACACAGCAAGGTTCGTTCACTATATCAAAGTTTGAATGTATTGATAAAATTAATGAAGTTGTGCGGTTAACATTCTGGTTTTGTTCGATGGTATCGGTCTATCTTTGTATTACTCCATCCGTTTTACATAGTTTTTATATTGACTTGTATTGTAGGTCAAACTTCTGTAAAGATATCCACCTCGTTGAATTGTTGTTGTGATGACCGTTTGTCAAATAATCTATGTTGGAAGTTTGTGGTCCTCAGCTTCACTTCTGTTGTGGGTTGTCCTTTTTCCACAATATTAATCTGCGTAACTCATAATCATGTAATGAGCACTTGGTAACTGCGTTAACTTGCTCGTATGTGACAGTTTCGTAAACAACTTACTTCATTCCGTTCTTGACCTCGCAAATTCCGTCAGAAGGAAAACGCAGAGGTATGAAACTAGAAATCTTCCAGTGTGAATAAGGGCGGAATTATTACCGGATTTGACAAACAGCTGTAATCATTGAAAGTATGCTGCTTCTCACTATCGGTTCTTTTATTCTGTCTAATGCTCCGTTACAGGTGTTTTTGAGGGTGGACAGATATTTTAGGTAGTCGAGACATACTATCACAGAGAGCTTTCTGCCTAGAATAAGAGTGGGTCGAAAATGAATTTTTTTAAGACCGGAAGGACCGTATAAACCCCAGATCTCGTTGTTTGGAGGACTCTTTTGAATTGTGCGATATTTTGAAAAATATCTCGGTGAGTTCCTCACGAAAGATGTACTTCGTTAACGTTGAATCAGCATTCACAAACGTTCTATTACATGAAACAGCTGATTATTTGTGTAATTTCGTTTTGATTTATATTTCTTTGTCCATTCCTGTCGGCTACCTTAGAGGACTGATTCTTTTGTGTACGGAAAACATTCGGTTAGCAAAAGAATGTCAGTATTTTTTCGTGAAAGCATTAAACCTGACCTTCATTGTTACTCGTTTCAACTGTTTAACAACGCATAATTATTTTCTGAAACTACTGATCACGTGTTTTACGATTTAACACTGGTCATTCAGATCCTTGTCCACTGTCAGCGGGTAAAGGATATGACTGATTTTCATCGCTTGCTGAAAAACATTTCTTTCATGTGGGTCCATCTTTTCACCATTATCTGGTTGTATTAGTTCGAATCACTTCAACAAATGAGTTCAGTTTGCCGAAATGGTTCTCTTTGATTTTGTATGTTCAACAGAATTGGAATCCCATAATTAAACCAGCCAGTACTTGGAAGCTAGGAGTGCCAGCATTTCCGCCAGCACAGTCAAAGCTTTTCATTGTTGCACCTCTGGATCTTAAAGCACATATTACACCTCTAGAGATTTGAAGGACGAGTTAATCCGCTTTCCTTTACCGGATATTTTACAACATATTGAATAAATGTGAGTCGTAAACTCTGCTGCTGTTTGACACTTCATATAAGCACTAAAGGATGATTTTTCATTCATACAAAGAACTGAAAAATAATTAACATGTCAAATTCTACTTGATCGATACGAATCCTATTTTCAGATGGTATAAGAAAAATTTAGTTTTACGCCATCGCACATCTCTTGATGTCGAAATGGTCCATTAATAGCTAATTGACTATAGTACGACTAATCATGCAAGACGGTGGACAATGACAGTATGCAATGAAGAATAATAAAAAAGTACACAAGCATTTTTGAAAATTTAGAAATTTTGAGTGACTTTCAATGTGGAAAACGTGCACACTTTTTTAACAGTGCTGTGAAGCCTGTAGATTAATTTTCACTTCGGGCAAACGTTGAAGTCACATTGACTAGATCGGTTTCCAGAAGGAGGACATGCAAATCTGGCGAAGGACAGTGTTAAGTGAACGAAGTGAACGGACCCACAACCATTTTCAGTGTAGTGCGGAATCCCACACCCTAGTTGAGGCCACGCACAAAATACTTCACCGATGAATACAAGTGTGCTCACTGATTGGCTTGGAAATTTTTTAACACCAACCTTGCTCAGAGTACTATCGTTTGTTAAGTGAGGTACACTGAGCATCTTTCAGTGCTACCTATACTAGTATGCAAAACTACTGTATGCTTGCGATGATCTGCAACTGGCTTTCCTATAGATATCACTAATTACACGTATAGTATATGTATATATATATATGCATGCGTGTGACTGCGCACTAAAAATGTGTAGTCCTTAGTGTGCATATACATACCTATATACAAATCAGTGAGAATGTCTACTGCTCAGGTAGCATATTTAAAGTAATCGAAAAAGGGGGCACGCACTGAGTAGTGAATGGTTTATTGTTACGCTTCAAACCCACAGTAGGATCTGTGATTTGTTCGATAACGGATCCCAGCGTGGATTTGAAGAATCACAACAAATCGTTCATTACTCACTGTGTGCCCTTCTTTACAATTACTCTAAATACATATATATATATAGTGTTTAAAGTAAAATTTGTGGGTAGTACATCACGACTCGTAAACGTGGTAACCAATGAGTAGGTCTGAACGCCAGAAAGACTGGAATATATGAGTGACTATTGGAAATGTTCATACTTACTATGCTGACGTACCACTAAAAAGAATTTCATCGCACTACAGCCAAGGATATGAACATATGGTATCCGTGAGTTCGTTGCCCCATATTTTCATATATTTGTAATGGATATTTTGCAACAAACGACTTCCAATCCCAGGCGCCTTTGGAGTTTATAATATGCATATATGTCTATATGTGTTCACAAATAGAGGAACGCGTGTTAATATGCTTCTGTACACACGGCTATATATACCGAAACAGTTACGTCCAGATACGCATATTCGCAGTTGAGTGTAGAACTCTCACGCACTCATACGTATGCACATACATAAGGAAGTTAAGTGATTATGGAAAATCAACATGGAAGCGTCGGTAGTTCCTCCCTACAAATTTTGCAGGTCGGGAATGAAATACCCCTTTAGTTTAGTTCGTTGGTCATATAAATCCCGTTTCTCTCTAGACTGTAACACTATTTTGTTCTGTAACCCAAATGTAATTGTACAAACCCTCGAATCCCATGAAAAGACCTTAGTTATCTGTTGCTCCAGTCAAGTTTGTCGGCAAGTGAGAAACTAAGGCTTCAAGACCTTTGGGCGGTTCAGGTTAACGTTTCGCGAATATGGGAGGAAAAGCATTCTCTAAGCATTGCGTCCATCAACTGGGTATACACCAAATGGGAATGAGTTAGACAAATCGCTTCTGATCTGACAAAACTAAGCAAGCCCATCAGCAGAAAAATACTGTATGAAATGAAATAATACAGTGTGCTCGTTGGACGTGTGGGAAAGACAATGATACATTTCATATCACATCACCATCGTCAGTAGGAATGCGAATTTCAGTGGAATCAGTTGACATAGCTGAGGTTGGGATTCCCTCGTCACGTTCTGTTCGAAACGGAAGCCTTATTCGGTTGTTTATAAAGTTGTTCTCCTCGTTCTGATCGATGCGACTTGATAAGATGTCGGTTAGTTTGCTGCGTTCTTCGTTGTATGTTCGTTCGTCTTCTATATCACCCGTTAAGCAGGCTCTTTCGGATTCCCAAAAGTCCACTTCAGTTGGATAAAGAAGATTGAATATTTCTGAAATTAAAGTGATTGAGTAGTTCATGATCAAAAATACGGTTACTGGCCTTAGAACTTGTCCCATTCATCTGATGTATGCTATACAATATACGGAAGCCTTTGTAAACAGCACAGTTTGTGTGTTGAGCTTGATTACGAGGCCACAGTATAACACTCATTAGCGCAAAGGTCATGGTGAGTGCATTTCGAGTTTAACCGCTAGTTAGTGACTAGCCTTCGGACACCATCTTCCATTCCACTACAGAGAGCTTAATGTATTCAACTACACCAATTCTATGGTTCATTCAGCAGACGTTTGAGGCACTCTATGTGAGTCTTTCATCTTGTGTCTAATGTCGCCTAGGTTTGTTATTTGTAAAGTGGCTAATTTTGCACTGCCCTGGGGCTGATTACCTAAAAACGGTCCTCCCAACGACTTAACTGAATTGTGTTTCAAATGTTCCGATATTTAATCACAACATAGAAAACCAGATTGACAGTATCATCCACCAAACATGTTAGCTTTACTAACGCTGGTGCTTTCAACGAGACTGTTCCCATAGGAACCGGTCATTTGGATGCAATAAAACTACACGTTTGCCAAATTCTTCAACGAATGCTCACAAAAACTAAGACAGAAAAGTGGTTGGTACATAATCATTGCCAGAATCAGGAGCACCTACAGTGGATGTTTTTGTCTCACAGTCTGAATACCAAGGTAATTACCGTAATAATAGATTACGTGAATATTAATCAAAATTCTACGTCAAGTCACGGTGTTGCAGTTAGCAACTACACTCCGCACCACTAACTTCCTTAGAGTTGAGCCACGCAAATGAACAACTCGGTGATCACCATCTATGCCTCGGAAAGAGAAAATTGATCGTGATTAAGATAAGAAGCAGTTTGTGTGACATGATTTTGGATGTCCAGACTATTGTAAACACAAGATGTGTGAAATTCTCGCCAGGTGATTGGTCCTTCGCTCTTTTGACTCTGAACCGCTAACCTCGACATCGCTAGCTGAACCTAGTTTTACCAGTCAAAATAGCCTACCTAGACATGTGAGCATCTCAAGTGCCCACCTCATACCTCGTTTTAAGTTTGCCGTCTCATAGGTTTGGGCTGAAATGAAACTCTTCTTAAACCTATGGACCATATGCCTGTATGTTTTTAAGCATGATCACAGTGTACAAACAGATGTTGGGAATTGACAGAAAGTTTGCTGTGTCACTCGTGAGGCAGGTGAATATAATTTGACTCGCCTCAGTAGAAACAACTCCTAACCAGGTATCCTGCTTTTGTGAGACCAGTTCTAAAAGTCGGTGCGCAGCCTTCATCTGTGTATTCTGCCATCTTGATCATCTGCCCTTCTACCCATCCTCAATGTTTTTGAGCCTCATCGTCGGTGCGCTGCGATCATCAGAGTCCAAGAGCTTACAGCCATTCAGTCCATCTTAGAGGTTAGACACGACAATTTGGTAATACCAAGTTCAAAGTCTGTGGCGGTTAGAATACGGAGGGCTGATTGACCGAACATGCTTTCACCACAGGAAGGAATTTGTACAAATACGCGTGTGGTGACTCAAGAGTGAGACATTCGTCGCTCACAAGGACATCATGAAATTACGAGACGAATGTGAATTAACTTATATATGAATGATGCCTGGCCAACTGGAAGGTGTGTGTCGGCCTCTATCTGACCACACTGTCAGTAGACTGATCTACAGGGTTTCCGTGCAAAATGATTTATAATGAATACTCTTCATTCTGAATAGACAGATGTTTCAAGAAGATATTCCCTCAACCGACAGGCCAAGCACTTTATGTTAATGTCAGGTTTCATACAACGAAATCCGTGTTATTGTTCAAGGAGACTCATTGTACTCTGTTCACTTTTTATCCAACTGTAAATAGGTGCTCAGAATACGGTGTGCATCCTGAAACAACGGTGACAGATACGACAGGCGTGTGTGAAAATCGATCAGTCAAGGGTTACCTAAATCGAGTGCATGCGTTCAAAAGTGCAACAGATTGAAAGTGAGAGCCAAGTTCTTTGTTCCACGATGTCCAAACCGAATAGTTGTTGGTAAATGAAACCGATCGTACATCAACGTTTTACATGGATGTCCGGTCCGCGCGAGCTAACCGCTAGAAACCACTATGGCCAATTTTTAGAAGAGTGCGTGTGACATAGCATGTGTTCGCGTTATTAGCTCCATCGATCCACTTATATCTGAACGTTCAAGTGATACTGTATGTGAACAGTGCTCACGTAGACAGACTATGCCGAGAGGTGATGAATTTTTACTCCAGTCAGCCTGTTCACAAAATTAGAGCAGTAACCGCCGTACCGGTAGTCCCACACTAGGTGTGACCAAATCAACCTACCAAAAACTGACCGGATTCTCAGAACAGACAAATGACAGGCCCGGGTTTCACTTGCATTGTAGCCCATCGGTACTTCCTATCTTCAATCCCATCAGAAGCTGGTTTCTTAACCATGACGATCAGTGCTCTTCAGTGACGACCAACTTCAAGTTGAACAAAATTCTAGTTAACTGATACTGTTCTAAATCAGCTTTCCTTAGAAGTCAAGTTGAGTTCAGTGTGCTGAGAGAAAGTAAGTAGTGTTCAAGTTATAACGTTTATAAACCTCTTAAAAAGATATCACGAATGACAAATTGCTTTGAACAATTTTGAGAGCTGATGAGCTTGAGATATATAAAGTCAATCAGTATCTTGATAGTGAAAGTATTCAAGGATCTGATCGAGTGATTTGCCACGATTATCAATTGACTGCGGATAGTGTTTCTAATCGTTCATTTAAGCCCTAATTAACAACCAATCAACTGGAGGCAAAAATTAAGCGCGACCATGATATTGAAGTGCACCAACGGAACATCAACAAGTGTTACTGATTCTCACAAAAGCTACAATGTAAAACGGAAGAATGCATAAAAAAGGGTAGGAAACTCACCTTGAGCATTGAACTCCAGAATTCTCAGGTTCTTTAAGCTAGCAGCGACTACCGGGTGCATGCCGGTCGATTGTCCCGCAATGGTTGCTCCGACGGCCTCGTCACCGAACACATCGTCACCCGGGGAACAAGTACCTTGTTCTGCATAATCCCGTCTATGTACAGGTAAATTTTTTTTAGGGTGCAGCAACATTAAGGTATGAATATACAAGCGTAGAGGTGACCTGCTTAGACGTAACCAGATTGACTGTTGCTGGTACAATCTCGTTCCGTCACATTCTGTTTTCAAGCAGCTGCATATGTACAAATAAAAGCCACAGACGTAAACCGTACCCAGTTGATAATTTTAACACTTGCCCAGAGTGCTATCAATGATAAGAGTTTGGGATTCGATCCACCACATCAATAACTTGGCAGAGGTGTTTCTGAGTTTGAAGAGACATTTTTACAAGTATGTGGAGGATGAACTCTTGAGTCGTGTCAGTCCAGTCACGAGGGAGACAGTGAACTTCAACCTCTTGTCGACTGCTCAAAAAAGAAAGTCCCAGAATGTGTTGGAATGTAATCGTTCCTCTTGCTAAAACACAAACTGCAATTATTACATCGCCTTGTTACTAAATCGTGCAAACAGAGTTCCAGCTCTTCTAGGAAGATGCTTCATTTTCAAATATTTCAGGTAAATGTTGTTTTTCAACTTTAATTATGCCGAACGGCTTTTAAAAGGTTGATGTTTCGCTTTTTTGATCGGCGTTTGAGAGTTTCGCGTACATCCTTTTCTTAATCTATGGTTTTCTTCACTGTCATACTCTCTCTCATCGATTAAATTGTTCACTTTCTGTGTTTGTCCGTCTTCTTTCCAAAGGTTTTAAGCACATACACTTATCTCTTCGGTGCTTAGCCAACTGCACTGGTATGATCCTATTCCGTGCAGATTATATCCTTACTTCTAAACAGTGTAAAGCCTTCGGAGAATTATTCTACGAATCACGTTGTAACTACTTAGGCTTGCCTCAAAACAACACCGTTAAATTCTTTAGTCTAAAAACGGGTTAGATGGCTGGATCGATATCAGTGGAAAGGTCCGTCTTCCTAAACAAGAAGTAGCCGCCAATGGATTTTAAAAACACCTACCTGACTACCTATTCATCAAATAATCATTAGTTGTTTGATCAAATATTCGTTTACTCTTCAGTTGTTCATGTATATGTTCATATTTCACTACCTCGACATATCATGTGAAAGTCCATTTACCAGATGCCACAAAGTTCGGTGTGACTCGAATTAACTCGATTACGTAGCGAATAACAGAGTACTGTTGGTAAGAATGACCTGGAGATCATGAACATCAGCTGCCTCACGGCAGTACAAAATCCCTGTTATAAACGCTTTTTGAAAACGTGTTTTTTGTACCATACCAGGCAGAACAGTAAGTTAGTGTATACAATAAAAATAGGTTTGAAACTTGTGTTGACAACTGTCCTTACTGGGATGGATTTAGTCAGACATCATCATGTTACTAATGAGTAGCATAACTTCTAAGTGCAATTTGTTTTTACAATGCAGATGGGCAATTTTTTCGGAGGTATTTTCCGAACTTTTGTGCATTGTTTGGTGCCATAATCAACGCGACGACCTCCAAAATTGAAAGCATGATTCAAATACTGTACGCAGGAACAAATGCATCATCTAGTGAGCTTATTTGTTCTACCCTGGGTGGAATCGTGCATGCACGAACAGCTTCAAGACTGTCGATGATCGGTAGGTGACCACGCTTATCTGTCTGATTCTGTGTTACTGCCTGGTTCTGAAACAAAAGCCTGTTTCCTCTGCGTACCGTTTGTCAGTTCGCCAGTCGTAGTTGCAAGTGTGAATGGGTTTATTTGTTTGTATGTCAGGCGAGTGGTGTGAATACTTAATATGTGTCCTGCACCTAGTTAATTGGGGTGGTTGCTGCGGTTAACAGTAAAATAAAATGCTTTTGCTATCTACAGAAATATTTTCAAGAAATACGGCCGACCATCCTGGAAGTTCAAGACGAACCCGGCACATCTTGGTTTGTATATAATTCGGTTGGTGTACGGTAAGAGGAAGATAATTTGCGACTCTCTCGTCCGTTCGTTAATTTAGGTAACAGTGTTCAGCAAGTCATCAGATGTAACTGGTCATTCGGTCATTTAGAAGAAGAAGGACCATTTGATCAAACTAATCGCTGTCCGCAGATCAATGGTGTTCACATGCCACAAGCCCACTAAGATAGTCGGGCAAAGTGGTGTTTCCCCCCTTCTCATATCCAGCGTGGATCGGCCAGTTGTAACAACACCTTAAGTAGCTCAGCCAAATGATATTTTCTGTAGTTGACTTGATTGGCACAACCAGGACATAACAATTCACCAGTCGTAGGCTGCACCTGTAAATCCATGAACGTACACGTGTGGACCCAAATAGAACTAGTGTAAACGAGTCAGCTGAATGATGCACGCGTTCGTGCCCACAACCTTTGTGTCCCAGTAAAGCAAGCGCTCGAAACGGCTGCACTTTAAAGACAGCCGTCTATGTTTTTAAGATTGTGTTACTCTTCCAAATGTTACCTGAGGCTCCAAAGCATTGCCATTTCACACGGTAATGCAACGTAATTCACACTGCGTGTGTATCTCATCAGTAATTTCTCATCTCAAGTCTTGGTCAATGAATGTTGTTCCGTGGTTTACCTGTATCGTTTGGCGGAGGGAGACGGACTAAGTTCACCTTCTGCGCAGCATGCGCTCCAGTCAGTCCTCTCTGACTATTTGTCGTTTACTTGCTCTCAGTGACATGCCTTAAATATGGTTAAGGACAAATAGCCCTCCATTTTCAAGTATTCTGGAAACAAGATGAAGAGTGTACCTTATTGCCATTTACTTTTGAATCGGACATTTGGGGAACCTGTAAAATAACGAGGCGTGATCACTAGTACATGAAAAACCATCTGAAGCTCAAACCAACGGACTAAGGAAATTACACTGTTTTACGTTCGTCTACCTCACATGCACGTTTGGTCTACAGGCGTGCTCAATGCGTTTTTACGAAACCGCTTGTTCTCGTTGAAATAATATGCTTGGTCGTCGATTCTGCTTCTGTGGGCATGGCTACATTAGCCGGGCCCATGGATACACGCCTGCAAAACACAGAGGTAGATACATTTCCGTAACACTTGGTCACTGCTCACCGAGTTCATTGGACTCCTGCGTAATCACGCGTCGAATCCGGAGTGTGAGCACTTGTCTGATGGAGTCACTGTCATTGTACAGGTGGTTGTCCAACTGAATTTAAAAAGATCACTGGTTTATACAACTATGCCGTTTCACCTTGGTCCCACCGTTTCATAAGTTTGATTCACAATACTTTAGAGGTGACTGCCGGTGCAGGGCTTGATTTTGTTAGCATTTTGCCCTGTAATTATTTGCTCTTCAACCTTTCGAAACACGGCACGGCATTTTTGGTAGTCACCCTTATCTACATCTAGCATGTTCGAGACAGTTTAGACGAACGAACAACCTTAAACCTTTAACCAATGCACTACGTGACAATGTTGTACATTACCCAGTCAAGGATATACGTCAATAGAAATACATTGACAAAAAGTGGTCAATCCTACAATCACACAAATGGTATCTTCCACGAGCTGACAAGCGAATTTGTTCTCGTGCATCCTAAATGATAAGTGACTGCCGAGCTGAGTCAGAGTATGACAACCGCTAGGACAAATGTGTGATTGATCATCAGCATATTGACTAGTCAGGTGGTGAAAAAGCGAGAGGGGACAAAATCGTCAACAAATCAGTGGAGAACAAGCATTGTACAAACACTACAGCTTATCATTAGGCCTTAGAAATCAAGCTTGTCCCCAAGTACCATAAGAGTTCTACAGTGGCTGCTGACGCGCTGATTAATGACTGTTCGATGTCACTGCACACCCCCTAGAGGCACAATATGACTTAACAACTTAGAGATGGAGAAACCTGAGAATTGATCACCATCATTTGAGGAGTATTCTACTACTGGGCGTTAATGAGACCACAACGTGTGACACTTGCAGCAGTAAACTTCAGCCATTTTCCAAATTTTCCATCAGTTGTACCATCCAGAATTTAGACAACTGCATGGGATTTTGTCCAGGCAACATGCATAAAAGCATTCAGCAGTTGTCAAGGTCTCATATTGCCTGCCAAACATCAGAAGTATGGGAGCACATCGATTTGGCATTCCATTTGTTTGCTTTCTACAAAGCTAGAGATTTTAACTTGTTATGATACTTTCGACAGATTACCTCTGTAGGCACTACGCACTGATGAGGTACATTCCATCTCGAAGACACAACTACGTAGATAATAGTCAAACATTTGAGACATTCAGTTCTCCTAATCTAATTCATTAACGCAGCCTAAAAACAAATGTTACGAGACAGTAAAATGTCATTTATTCTTGTCGGCCGCATATATGGGGTTGATTATTTCAGGAACTGAGAATGTTCGGTGTCATGCTGAAGGTACTGCTTACAAGCAGACGGATGGTATGACACCAGGCAGCCCATCGGCCTAGACCTTAGTTGATATAATCTCGGGGACTGTTGGAAGACACATTTCATAGTCGATTGTCAGCTACATTCCTTACAAACAATATTTCAGTGATATATCAGTTCATACGGATGAGGTTCGTTTCAAACAGCACAGACTTCTGTACTCATCCCATTCCAATTGACCAGTTTCTTGTGAAAAAGGAATTGAAGGAGGTCTGCTGGTTCTAGACATTTTGATCGATCGGTGTGAAGACGATACAACAAGACGCGCGGCTTATTTAAATGAAACATATAGTGACCAGTACGTTCAATTTCCCTCAGTTGTTCCCACGGCATACAAAAGTGGCTTAATCCGGACTCTGTTCCATAGAGCCACACAAACAAGCACTGGTAACAGCATCAATAAAGAGGAAAAATTTCTGAAAACATTTCACTGGTCAACAGTTGATCAGGAAAATCTTGTAGAAGTTCATTGCAAAATACAGGTGGCCAAAATTCACTAAGAGACTGTTTCCAAGACGGAAATTTGGTTAGATTTGTCTTTTAAGGTTGATCATACAACAGTCGGTTTAAGCAAAATGTTACCTACCCAGCTGCTGGACTGTGAATGTTGTTCTCCACTCACTCTACCATGTTCCCTGTTCCCAATCGTAAACCAAACGGACTAATCTGTCACCTAATTTACCAGTTCATATGCGGTTGTGGTAACACGTACACTGGTGGAACGGACCGGAGCTTACGAAAACGGATAGCGGAACACATCCCCTAAGTGGCTATTGAACGGTTAAGCTGGAACCCCGAGTCTTCGGTTACCAAATGCATCTTGGATACAGGTCACGCCGTCGAAACCCGAATCTGCTGGAATTCACGGAAGCCGTGCTAGTCAGGCAGAATCGATCATTCCTCTGTGCCCGAAAGTTGTTGACGTCGTATCGAACCTAATTATGTTGGTGTGTGGCGCGTTTAATTGCTCTTCCTGTTGCCATGCTAATTTTTACACAAAATCAATGGTTTCATTTTCATGACAAATGATACTAAATGGAGTGTTAACAACCCGCGACATTTGCCTTTCTGGCATGTTAATTAATAGTCAAATACTGTGCAGGTTAGTGGATCGGTTATTTTGAGTTTCACGTAATCAGTACCATTGACCGATATGCACAATTTGAAACCAGACTTATCACACAACCTTCACGTTTTAGGGGGATTCAACAAGGTCGATTCACGGCTGCTAACAGTACGGCAAGCAGACTTGTGGGATAACCTCGATTTCTGAAATGTGTGTTGCTCAGATGAAACACGCGTTCAGCTAAGGTAAAAAAGTCCATTTCCTCTAAAACAGCTGGGAAGTGCAAGAACGTACCGCTTCCAATCTCGTTCACTGTTTTCGTAAATTGCAAGATGCCATGGATAATCTTGTTTAGTGCCGTCCGTGGAGAACTAACAAACCGTTTCGTGTTCGCTCTATTTTGAACGCAGTTTCCGTGTGATTTCCGATCAACCGAAACGCTATATCAACAGCTCTCGGTCAGCCGTTTGTTTTGAATACTCAGCTTAATTCCGAACTTTTGAACCGCATATCTTAGCAACCGGTTCCTGCCGGAACTTGTTCGGAACCACCGATTTCCGCACCGGTTCCGTTATATTATCTTGTTTTGGCTGAAAAATCAACCTTCCGGAACACTTGCTACGCCCATGTCCAGTCCTTTTTCGTGCTTCACCCGGTGTGCAGTTATGCCGGCGTTACGTGCATTTTGAAAATACTGGAAACAGGACAGAGTAACCAACCCCTCAGCAGGGCTGTTTTACATTGATGTTTAGTGTACGCGATGAGCATTCCCCTTTACAACAGCTGACCGATCGATCGGTCAACAGTTATCTCGTTTTGACTGCAGCACCAACGTGAACGCTGATACACGAAACATTCCAACTGAACTCACTGTGATGGTACAGGGTACTGTGCTGGAAGTGCTGTCAGCAGCCAATGGACGGTCGATCGGTCCGTCGGCTAGCTGTGTGCTGGGCGAAAACATCAATCCAGTGAGGTGAAGGTCCGCGTAATTTTGCGTCGACCACGCAGGCTTGAGCTTTGTGAATTAGCGGTAAAGTCATGTCTATAGTCTGGATTTTTTAAGTGTCACTTGACTTTTGAGTCACACGGCACCACAGACAGTCGTCTGAAAATACGTACACAGTTGCACGTACACAGTAGTTGACAGCCGATCATCGAGTGCGCTGGGCCTTAGATTCAGTGGGGCTGACTGACTTGTGTGCTCTGATAACGGAGTTTAATGCAACTTTTCCCTATTTATCATCACAGGCCAGCCTGCATAGTTCATATACGCCTCCCGTACACCAATTTACCGTTAGGGTTAGTAACATGTCGGAACGTTAGAAATTGATTTAATGGGTTCTGTTTGTCACAGCTGTTCAGACTGTTACATAAACATTTGTTAGGATAGCTTATTTTAATGGATAAACGTATTACTCAGCAGTCTTAAAACGGAAAATCTACCATAAGAACGCGGCAAAATAAACGTAGAATATACATTAAAAACTGCAAACCAAGCTCGTGTTTCGCACATCTTGAAGACATTTAGGATGTATTTTAGAGCAATAGATAGGAGCAAATACAGGGACATTACAGGAACAAATATAAAACCTAGTGATCCCATATAAATGAGTAATCTGTTATTGCTGTGGTGGTCGATGCAACTGAAGAGTTTTGAAGTGCATAGATCATTTTTCCTAAGTCGTTATAATAATAACTGTGAGTTCTTAGCCAGAAAATTTAAACAACAATATTGACAGAAGTCAGGAACAGTTGTTCCGCACAATGTATCACTCAAGCACATTTCGTTGCATTTGATCAGGCAAATACTACAGTCTGCAGGTTTATAGAGCAAAGTTCAATGGACAGTGTGGAACCAAACAACGAAACCAACAAACACACAAACGCCAACGTCAATGCACATCAGTTACCAGGGCAGTCTGGTACTGACGAACAAGTATTTCTCTACGTAAATAGGTGGCTTCCATTTGTTAATTGTCACTTCCTCTGCGAACCGGAGAAACCTCCGTCTTTTTGTTGCGAAACATATCCAAAACGTGTTCTCCAGGTTCAATTTGAGTCAACATATCAGCAACTGTCGAGTGACCAGTGATGCAATAATGTACAGTTGAAGTTGCGGTAATATCAGTCTTGTGAACGTTCAAAATTACGAATTTCATTTGTAATTTAAAATATTCATACCGATGATCCTGTACAAAATCTATTCATAGATGCGGACGCTCAGGTGTAAATGCTTATAAATACGCACGCGTTCACACACATACACACTTACATACTAAGACAAACCTACATCTGCCGTTTTTTATCGACGTGATGGGTTCGTGGCAATTTGGTAACTCCTGAAATTGCACGCCCACAGGCCATTGCGAGATTTCATATGGCAACTGTTGGTCGGCTGTTCTGTCGTTTTACATTGTAAGTGAACATTCGATACAGTTTCTTTACTCAGTCTTATTTAGCACCTTTATGTGATTTTTTCGATTTGGGGCATCGTTCGCTAAAAGTGTCTGGTTGGCAGTGTGTTCCTTCGTATAGTCCCGTCAACCGTTTGTCTGGTAGGCAGATGATGAGGAATTGTTTTCAGACTCTAATTGCTGTCTATACTATGGATTATCGGGAGGGTCGGTGACATGTACAAATGGAACTAGAGGACAATTTGAAGAAAATGTGATATCGATTTAAACTCAGTAAAATTTTTTGCAACAAGCTTCAGCCAGTTGTGTAATCTACACCGCACAGAACGCTTACTCGATCCGTTTACGTAGTCGGACGATGAAGTTCGTCAGTTTCTCGATCTTGTAACGAATCGACTCAACCGCTATGTCTGGGTAGTTCTGTAAAAGTTAATGAGAATGACGAGATACGAAGCTACGATTCCAAATAAGTTCATCACAAATTCATCAAAACTTCACAATTTGAATTTCGTGCTATTTGATCTAGTATGAAAATGCACACGTTTGGTAGGTTGGAAATATCAAGAATCATTAAATTATTAGTAAGATAATTAAAGAATTAAGTAGTACAACCCCACGGAAAATGTTTTTCAAATACAACCGATCTTGTAAGCCGTCCTGTCGATGACCTAACGATAACACACACTTTTTGCTCGGACGATGGAAGAAGACAGAAGGTGGCGGATTACTTAATCTTCATCACCACCAGGTGACACATGTGGGGCAAACAGAAATACAGCACCTTGGTTATTCAGCCCCAAGCATTATAAGATTTTCGCCTCAACAAGTCGTAATAAGTCAAGCGAACAGATTAAAAGATCAAAATCCTGGTTAGACCTGTTGTACTAAGTGTGGTGATCGATGTTGCATCATCTGGTCTTCACATGGTAGCACGAAAGGTCCTTGCGACCCACTTCTCAATAACTAGTGAAAAAAAATTGTAGTAGAACTTCTGGCTTGGTATTACCTTTCTTGCTAATGTCTACGTTCAATTATTTTGGAGTGAAGACGGCAGAAAAACTCAACTAGTAAAGCAGACTGGATTCACTTTGTTCCCTTTCAAAAACTAAATCAATAAAAATGAATATCCTGCTGAGGTACTATGTGCGAAAGCACGCAAATCAGCCGAACTATTGACGTGTGGCCGGGAATCTTAACGCCATAAATTAAGCACTGTACATATGTGATGGAAGTGTTCTCATTCTGAGAGGTATTCTTTTCTGGCCCACTTCAGAAGAAACCAATAAATTTGAGCTTGAGTCCCTTTTAAGCTAATCAGTAGCACACATTTTCTTCCTGCTACGGCAGTGAAGTCCAATCTCACTGTTTTTGAGGCGTACCTGTTGACGAATGCCCTGGTGTTCATAAAATGGACAGGAAAAGTTGATTAATTTGAGAAACGCTTCCACGTAAAATAGATCGGCTGTGACTTACAACTATCTTTCTTAGAGGCCGACTGGGGGCTAGTACCTAAGGGGACTACGATGACACAGATTGACCAGTGGGAGCGAATTCTTTTTTCTAGTACTCAGTGCTCTGTCCAAAAGAAAACGTTTACTAGAAAACCAGTTAATGACAAAAGCAGAACAGCACGATGTGCACTTAGGCCTATTTGCAGTGAAACAGCATTCTGTAGCCCTAAGATGTGGCAGACCTTTTGATTTCGTATGTCTAATCCCTTCCTTCTATGGAAAATATGCACCAGTCGACTAATTGACGTTCTTTGCTGTCAGCGGATGAAATCTGCCGAAAACAGTTTTTAAATCGCAGCTTATATCGTTCATCTAACCCGTAAGCATAGCTTTAAGCTACGCTGACCTTTGTTTAACTGGTTAAAATTAGTTATAATGTCTGTGGAGTGGCGTGAAAGCGAGGTGTTTCAGTTTGTGTTCCGACCACTTGGGTGATGCTAGAAAAACGATCAACGCATGTTCTTATCATATGCGACAACTTCTCGTAGATATGGTTAAATTTCAATATATAAGGATGATACCACAAAAGGACGGCATCTAAAATCAATGACGGGGGACCGATCTTATGTAAAGTGGTGAAGAAGTTTCGATAACTGCAACCTGATACTAAGGCGAAGCCTGAACTGTTGAACCTGGGTTCAGTCGACGTTTTGCTCATTCTTTGGCATAAGCACATATGTAATCCGAACTCCGAAGGTAATCGTATGTTTAAGGGTGATGGCCGCATGTCATTAAATTACATCTAAAGAATTTCACGGTATCGAATGCCAGATTTTAGGATGCTTACGACTGCAACAAAAACACTGCACGATTCAATGGCTCCATTGAAATGAACAATCCCTACTATGAATACTTGTGGCGTTCTTCTTAGACAGAATACCGGAATTGAGAAGGTTGAGAAGTTCCTTCAGTAGGGTCAATGTCGTAGTGATTATTTTGCAGTTTACAACCATTTTCCCTAAGTTGTTTGGTAACAACAACAATTTAATGTGCTATGCCGTGTCCTAAGGTGAACTTAATAAATACCAGCATTGGAGTATGCTTAGCTTGTCTACGCTTGAAAACAGAATAAAGTTCTAACCAGGTCAGATTGAGTGTGATTCACGTTGAGGCATCAGATACAGCGCATGTAATCAACACTGTTCTCGGGTTTCATACTGAACGTTAAAGAAGGAGTTTAAGGAAATGTGATGTGCATATCGGAAAGTATATCTTTATGAACAGAGTAAAGTGCTCACACTGATTCACCTTATGGGAAAATGAACAATGTTAGTACTAATTGTCAGTAGGGTATATCCGAACTTTAACAGATAAACTACCCCTGGTCTAACCGACCTAGATAACTGAGTGGGAAATGAGTCTCTGAGACTATTACTCATTTTTAGTCGATGTTGTGTCAGACTGGGGAGTGTCACGGTTCGCTGTTATCCGTTGGTACTGATAACCAAAATTCGATACAACCAACTATTTCTTGTGGATAGTATGTTGCGTACATGTCTCTGTCATTTATTCTATGCGTTTGCGTTGTGTTTATCAGGTAGGTATTGTAGTTTGTATATTATGTATTATGTATTGCGTATGCATCATGTATATTTGTATACATATTTGTACATATATATATTTGTATATTTGTATTATGTGTATTTGCTGGCCAACATGAGAACGACCAGAACAGATATGGTTAAACTGCTGTATAGCGTAGTTGCTAAGCAAAGAAAGACAGAAACAACCGCTAAATTGTCCACTCGTTGACAAATACGTTCTGTCGTTTTTTAAGCGGATGATTACGAATTTTGAAAAGTACGAAACCCGTTTATCCGAAGGCGACTTTCCACGCAGTTAGAGAATAATACTCCGGAGCCAGTAATCATGCATCACGTGGAAGCATAAATGTAACTTGTCCAAAACATGAAATAATCAACTGTTTCTTGATAATCTGGTCCTTCTAACAGAGATAGACCGACTGCTAATACGCTGTACACCGTCCAGGCTACTTAAAAATTATGCCCATGGAAACCTACACTGATTGTGTAAATATCTCTGAAAACACAGTTTCATTGAGGATTGCAACAAAAACCTGTTTTTTGTAGGTATGTTCGGTATGTAAGTCTACTTATTAGCCTGATAGAGGTAACCTGGATGAAATTTCGGCTGCATTTTGTTCAACTATCCAGCATCAGGTGTGGATGATTCTTCTGAATTCCTCGTTGTCTCTAATCATACCAGTGTTATTCATTTGGAATCAATAGCTGTCACCTTTCAGAAACAGCAGCCCAATGTTTCTAGTCTTGGTGAATTTCCTCTGTTTAGAAATTTGTTTCATCATAGCACTACTATTGATCTCAGCACAGACTGGGAGCAACCTTCACTTGTTCAATAAATATACAAGTATATCACTTGATGAGTATCCGACTGTCAAATTTTTATTGCTAGATGATTCATCCTTGAGTCGTCATGTGGTTGGGTGAACTTAACATTAAAGTTCAGTTATCCAGGATATTAGCGGTTGCAACCCTGGACAGCCGGACTGTACATGGGCTTTACTTAATAAATGTTGGTTCTTTCTTTCTAGGATAATAGACGAAAGTAAGGTAAGTCTATTCAAAATTCCACCTTATTGCTTGTATTTTACCAAAATAATAAATTCCTCTCGGTTTTAGTGGATACACGTACCCATATAAAGTAATCAACTTAAAGAACATCTCGAGGTCGTTATATGAAGATTTGTCTATTTTGGCACAAATCAATGACCTGACAGGTCAAGCGTTAGTTTACCTTACAGTGATAACAGCGCCGTAGGTGGTCAACGAGAAATAAAGACGACAAAACCTAACAGTAAGAAAACGATCCGTGTGATAATTCACACCGTTGAGGTTTCGAAAAGCATTTGTAGGATTCATATTCAAGCTATCTGACAAAATACACCTCTTCCAGTACCGTACTGTCAAACAATAAACATGCGCCAGCAGAGTTTCTCGTAGGTGATAAAACATCTCATCCCCTAAATTACGTTTGACTTTAGCGCCACATAATGAGTGAATTAAAGTTTACCCGATTCGGCAAAATAACCATACAAACTTGGTTTATACTGCTCTATATATATGAGAACGTTGGTAGTATGGTGAAATGTGCATACACCTCTTGAAACATTGAGCCCATTTTAGCCATTTGAGGGGAACAATCAGAAAACACGAATCACGAAATGAACTTATTCCGCACACTCACGTCATTCGTAAACGTGTGATTAACAGGAAAACAAAACCAACAGAGCTTCATTGTAACAATCCAAAGTGCAAATCGGACTGGATCTTGGTTGTTACTCATGGTGAAACTCGTGGTAAACAAAGGTTGACAATCAGTTGGTTCAGTGAGCAAAGAACCGGTTTTCGATTACAGATCAGCAATGCTTCGGTATACTTGAGAACAGAAATAATGCCTAAAACAAGGGCCAAGAAGCATATCTCAAACTGGCTGGCAGTTGCACTGACTCAATCGCCAATGAGTGATACTCAGCGGGGACGAAACACCGCTTTGTCCATCACAAGGCACTTATCGACCACAGGTCACAGTGTCAATGCTGCATCTTCGCTTAAGGTCTTGATGAATGCCCACGGCTCACACATTCTCAAATATGCCGAAGCATTGCTGATCTGTAATCGAAAACCGGTTCTTTGCT
>QNGE01001150.1:166314-178592 GCA_008508345.1 Paragonimus westermani | reverse complement strand
CGCAAGGCAGCGGGTGGGTGGCGGTGTACCAGAAATGGTACGTTTTTCAGGAAGAGATGCCAACCATCTTCCAACCCCCAACCTAGAGGACCAGGAGACTGTGGTTTGTCAGACCTGTACCTGTTGGCCTGCCTGGTATGAGTAACTCCGTCCGGTTTAGCCCTAAAGGTCATCGAGATGCGCAAGTCGTCACACCACGTCAAGGTCCAGTCTCATCGTGACGGGCCACTTAGGTAACTCGCCGGTAGTACGGTTCAATCATATATCCCCCGTCAAATAAAGCTCAAACTTTTGGAGCTACGCAGCTGGGTCACTCGGGCACCAATTCGCGGTTTCAAAACTAACAAAAAATTGAAGTTAATCACATTTCAGACGAGAAAATAAGTAGCAAAATGACTTACAGACTGTTCAGTATCGAATTCACTTACCCCTGTCCCCCTAGTTTAGGGAGCACAGGGAATCCGTTGAGAACATATTGTAGCGAAAAGGTGTTCAACAAAGCACAATCTTTATTGTCCAATACGCTGGTTATCATGCCGTGCGCGCACTCGCGTTTATGAGTCATCAGTCCGGACCACGACACACCCAGGTTTCCGCACACGCATCGTGTACACTTCGGCCTGGTTTATGTGCGTGATCAGCGCCGTCTATCGCGGGGGAGGGGGGTTCTGTCTGCCATTCTCCGTCCGTTGGTCCGATTGCACTGAGCAATGGCTCGTCCGGTTGCTCTTGTTCTTCTCCATCTATCTACGCTGGCCCCTGATCATAGTCCACGACCGCATCGCGATATTCCTGCGAGTGTTAGAATAATCACGCCTTCAACTTTGTCGTCCCTTCTCTTTTGCCCGCCATGTCTAGGCCGTTGGTCCGATCCAGTCGAGCGATGACTCATCCGGTCGCCCCCGCCGTTCCCGGTCCGTTCGTTGTGGGCTTTTGGACGTGCCTAACCCCCGCGACGAGGTATTTCGCCGAGTGTTGGAATACCCACACTTCCGTCCTGATTATCCACCACAATATGTCTACAGATTGCCTACCGGAGTGACCGGAACTAAAGTGCGGTGAAAACGTCGGAGTTATTATTAAATCTCAATCAATCGTGTACGTGATTGAGATATTATGAGAGTTGAACCTGTGCAAAAAACACCCCATCGTGAGGTTGAAATCGCTGAAGTTTTGAGAGATACATCGGTGTTGCACGATTGTGCTAGCTTTCGCAATTTAATTATTGTACGTATTTTTTCAATGTTTGCGTCATATGTTAAGCGACTGATGGGTATCTGGAATAGATTCCTATAGCAAATTAATGGTTCTCAATGCAGGGCCGTCACAGCTTAGACTCATAGTCATCCGCATAACTCGTAATTGCGCAGCTCATTTAGAAAGCAATGCTTTGTCATAAGTCAAGATGGTACACCTTCCCACGAATACAACGTCCATTACTAGTCAAGCTTAAACATTAATCTGAATGTGAAAGTTGCACAATGTCCAGCTTCGCTTCCTCACATTCTGTCACACAATCTGACACTAGTCAGCGGAAATATGCTAAAGATGAGAAACATAGTATGATCTATATGCTGATCAAAGTCTAGCAACAGTGTACTGTGCAACAGCTGTTGATGCTAAGAACAAATGTGAGTTGGCCTAACGAGACTTTTTTTGGCTTGAACGCAATCCCTAACTGCTGTTAACATAACAGGGGATCCCGTACGTAAAGAAATGGATATTTAAGCAGCAACCATTTCAAAACTAACTCGATTCGAATGAAAGCACTGTGCACGACAGTATGAGGATTAAGTCCACTGCAACGTGAACTCGTAAATCACATGTAGTCATGTGGTATCCTGTCACAAACGGGATGAATGAAGTTATGTTGTGTAAACTAAGGGACACCGATAAGATGAATCAGAATTAGATGGCACACATGAAAATGTAATGGTCAACAAAGACTGCAACCAACAGGTGTGACCTACCTTTATCAGTCCACATACTCTCCCGCCAAAGTTGTTTAACGCGCTCCACGTATTCATTTCGTTCTAAAAAGAACGCATGTTCGATCGCGTGGTGACTGAGCAGCAGACGGAGCTGTATGTTAGACAACTGCTCGACTGACTCTTCATTCGGGATTTCAATAAGTGAAACTAGGTTCGAGGCGGGTGGCTTCCAGCGACCACTTTCAACAGATGGCCTGATTGGCTCGTTAATTGAAGACTGCTAAAATAAGCATTGGCGAAACCGAAACGAAGAAATCAACATAAGGTATATTACAACGGGAGATTCTCGGATTGCGGACCAAAGCGTAACAGTGAACGCGAAAAAGCAATAGATAAACAGACATTAAATACAGCGAAAAAATTCTGTTGTATCCGTGAACAACGAACATTTGTAGAAAACAGTCTACGGTTTAGAACATTATCTATTCCGGTATATATATATATATATATATATATATATATATATATATATGAACTGGCCCCGCTGGAAAGTCATGGATAAAGTGAGAAACTAGGTTTAGAGGACACAAACAAGCCGGGTTGTCGATTCAGTCGAACATCTGTCACCTCTGCTAGGCTATACATTTATTAGCTGAACAACTCTCTGTCGTTCAGCATTCTGACAGAGAGTTGTCAGAATCTCTGCAGAGTGGATGGGATATAATCAGAAAGCAAGCTATACCAGTATGAGCACCCATAACAGTCTGAAAAGTTTAGCCATGTAAACAGAGCATTGGAGCTGAGAGAAGCAATGTCTACCAGTTATCAGAACATTAAGGTAACATTTTTGTTTTTATATCGAAAGGAGTTTGCAGCCGCCAGGTTGTCGAAACCTTGGCAAGAGAACTCGGCATAAGTGAGATTAGAACCAGTAGCACATGAGAATGCACCATCGCGAGTTGCGTTGAAAGTAGTGGTAATTCTCGGCATCAGGAAGAGGAAACGCTGACAGCGGCAAACGGAAAAGCGTGTGGGGCGCCCTAACAAAAAAGCTGATGCTCGACGACTGGCAAAACATTAAAAGACATGCTGGTCACACAAAACTGCCTATAATCGACGTATATTTTGAGGCCACAACATAAGCGATGATTTGAGTCGTAAATACAGGCGATTTTCGTCTTTCAACGATCCATTGTATCAAGCATGTATGATAACAGATGATACGGATCCCTTGAAGGATTCCGGCTGAAGCTAGTAGTACAACGGACAAGCTTATTCTGCACAAAAAGGCAACATCAGGGGCTCAGTGTAAAATGTAGCGATACGTGTCTTTATTCTGAATGCTTGTAGTAGATGTGTTTGAAGTCACACGACACTTGGTTATAAAGTTTCCAAAACAGAACGACCATACATGAACCTTACAGAACGACAAAAAAGGAACATACCACATTTTTTGGCTCACATTGATTGCATTGATGAGCCACAATTGACCGGATTAAACAATCTTTGTCCACAGAGTCTTTAACTTCAATGTTGTGAGCATTCACATAGGATTGTAATTCGGAAGTCGTGTGCTCCTGCAGATTAGTCTGCAACTCAGTCTTGAAGTCACCTGTCGAACCATCTTTGAAAAAGGAGGACCAATCTGCCAAAAGGAAAATGGAGCACCTCAGTCGCTATATGCAAACAGTCGGGAATAAAGCAGATATTGAAAGTGTACAGTAACTCGAATTCCGAGAGACTGAAACGAGAAGTCAAAAGCAGAGTGCGGTGCGACGTAGCTTCTGTGAACGGTCTGTTGTTTCACTCAATACATAATGCATTTGGACATGATTACGTGGTAGGCCATGAGAAGCAGAAAAACAAGATATCACACATCAATCCAAGTTCATAACAAACGTAAGAAAGTTGTCACAGCACATTTATTGTCAAAGTAAAGAAATCACGGTGCACACATTTCTGTACACGTTTGCTGATCGTTACTGTTTCCATAATCAGAAGTCAGTTTCCATTATTCATCAAGCAACAGACGTGAAACGTTTCATCCTAACGAAATTGAGGTGAACGAAATGTTAGCAAATTATGACCAAGTGACGAAGCAGGTTGACTACGGGCTGCTGTTAAATTCATATTCGCTTGCGTCCCCTTATTACATCTAAAACTATTCCAGATACACGGAATTATTCTACTGTCACATAACTAGGCTCCACTGCAAACCATGTCCGATAGAGTGTAGCGAAATCATCTCGGGAGATACACCGCGCAGTACAATATTTCTTAACCTGAACTTCAAACGAAGGTCGTTAAAAAGAGGGCGAATCTAGTTAATCGAGTCTGCGATCTGGTGGTCAACCAACCAGTATCCAATGCTGCATCAGTGCTACATAAATAGTCGGCAGTTGAAACCTATTTTGGAAATCCTGGCTCTGTCCTTCGAAGAAGAACGCGCAACCAGGAGTCTGAAGCAGTCGGTAGTAGATCATTGATCGGTCAAGTTAGTATTGACCCGGCAGATTATCGAATACAGAATGAATTTTGGCACGATCAGTTCTGTGTCCATCAATGAGCTTAGTTCAGCCGGTACAGTTTGGCATGCGGACGTCAGGGAAAAGCATTCAATTCAGCAGGTAATGAGTCATTCATTTCACACACTGAAGTTGCTCGCATTACAAGTCAGGATTAATTGTTTTGGCTCTGAGTTAGGGGACCAGTAGACAGGCCATCTTGATGCGATTTACCAACAAGGGCGAAACGCGAATACCGCGATATCCTTACACACCAGTTATTCTCAAAAGTCACAAAGGTAAAACATACAGAAAATGTAAGGCAAACCATGACAAGAGAGCATACAGAGATAGACAGGTTTACGTACAAAGAGGTTGTTTATGCAATCGATTAATTGATTGCCATACTAACTGTGTTCATTTGAGTCAAATCTTTCAAGCGTTTGTTTTGTCTTCATGTGCGAACACTATACAATCTACAAGAATCATGTATTCAAGTGGTGACAGTAAATGAAAGGTATACACATCAAAACATACATTCTGTCGGCATTAGTCAATTGGAGAACTGTTACGCGTTTTCAGATCTCAGAGTGTGAAACGTCCGATGCCCTCGATAGCACGTGATGAGCCAGATGTTGCCAGGCTGCTTCAACTGAGACAGAACTAGTACACTTCAATAGGAAATCGCAGTCATCGTCATTACCGCCGAGCTACCTGGAGCACGAGGAGTTACCCACAATAATGTGGCAACGTCAAGGATCAACCTGCTCGTATCGGATGAGACAGCTCTTATAAGGGTCAGTTGATGAAGTTCCCATGAGAAAATGGAAATATGGAGAAGTCTACGAAAATGAAAACCAACGACAATGAAGCCTCAGCACCCTAGATTCATAAACTGTTACTCGTCACAGATCCGCCAGTAAGAGACCCGCCCAAAAAGTTAGTGATTCAACACGTTAACAGTTGTTGGGAACAAGATAAGTTCAAAGATGATACCGGGAAGTAATACTGTCCAAAATGATAGCAAGCAATGGTAACCGAATAAGCTGTGTAGGAATGCAAGCGCGATCGAAGATGGCCAGTAGGTAAACTGCGAACTCTACTAAACTCAGGTGTTTTCGAGAGCAATCGAAATACCGTCATTAAATCCATGATTGAATTATATCATATATTTCGTACATTCCCAATTGCTTCCATAAAACTCGACTACCGCCGGGTAATTTATAGCATACTTTTGGCAGGATATCTTCAGCTGTTCCAATGAACTTAGACAAACGTGCTATCACGGACACATCGGACGATAGTAGACGCATACACGAACAAACAAGGCCAGTTGGTGACATTCGTTTCCCAACTAGCCTATCAATAACTGGAGCCACTAGACACAGCACACAGGCACATGGGTGGGCCAACCTAACACAGCTCAGCGCGTCCTCATATTGTGGATTGAGAAACGGCCTTCCAGGTGGAGTCCAAACGCGAAATGAGCAGGAGTCTCTGACGAACGAGAAATCGCGAATAATGAGGAGCAAAACAACCAGAGCAAAGTGGACGTGTTTGGCAAATTTGATCACCAGCTTTGTACAGCAGGCAGATACCGCTGAAGTCCTGTTAATCTTGGACTCGCAAGCTGGGTATATGAACTACGCCAGGTCCCACTTTCCAAGGAATTCCAGGACTACTGTGTCGCTTCCGTCGCAACCTCATCCGCGGTTCATTCAACGTCTTGGATGAAAGGAACCTATCCTAATGGCGTGTGAACAGAATCACAACCAAAGTACATGCTTCGCCCGCTGTCCTGTGGATTAGCTTCTTGGGAACTAAAGGCTCCGAGGAGGGGCATCTTAAGGTAACCCCTTCCATCGGACCATGTATCCAACACATCCACTTTTAACTTAACATAGGGGCGTGTTCGTCATTTCATGCGGTCTTTTCGTGCTGAATACTAAATATATACGTCTCGGCACAACCGTCAGCACGAGTGGTTTGGACGACACCACTTCCGATTCGACTTACATACTCCGCCCTCAGTGTAAAGGTAGAGAACGCTGATCGGCAGGCTAGCGAACAGAGGCGTTTGTGGGCAGGCTGGTCAATTATCACCATCGTGGTTTTCAGCTCTGGGTCGTGTTCGCGGGTATTACTGCTAGGGTTGTCCACACAGAAGAATGATAAGTAAGCGCAAGTTTAACAAGAGGAAAGGAGAGGAAGACGAAAAATAATCAACGGAACTTCATGGAAGAGAACAGTCAACTTTTGTGATACACGCACGTCGCTGACTATGACAACCTGCCATATAAGATAGTTTCCAACCAGCGGTGAGGACGGTTGCGAACTCCCCACTCAGGTAGACGGTGTCACGTGCTGAGCTACCAAAACAAGAACGGTAGTCTGAGTGGCAATAAATAATCTCGTTAGTGGAAAACAGTAACATTTATGTAGAAAAATCAAAATGTTTGTGATTGTCACTTGGCGACAAGCGTTTTTCGTTCTGAATGGCCGGTCCGCTGTTACGTTCACATGACCTGACCTTGAGCAATTCGGTTGTCTAAATCCGATGTGCGTTCAAACCGTTTTAATCACCACCTCTCACAAACAAATTCGGTGTAGCAACTGATCGCCGTTTTCAATTGGTTGGCACCAATCGACCACAATTCCGTATACAAGAGCTTATCCACAGGCCCCGACTGACTGAACCTTCTCCAGTGCAACCTCATTGTAGATGGGACATAGTAACCTTGCTCAGTGGGGCAATCAATGCTTTTAGTTCGTGACCAAGTCAGCGCCCAACAGTCATGATTCTTCTTCTAGTCACCAGCAGCCAAATTGAACAAAACGGAGTGGACTACCGCTACTGATGTTCATGATGAGGCACCCTTTCAGTCCCCATATGAGACGGAGGAATGTGGTCAACCCGTATAGCAACCTCTCTCCCATCTTCGAAGAGTTGGAGAATGTGGGTGCGGACCTGGAGCTTTAGTACATTTTAATGGTTTAAGCCCAAAATCACCTCGTTTCTGGACAACGAATAGTAGGAAATGTTACAACCAGTCACGCAGTCTTCATCATCCATAGTTGAGGTGGTGAGCTCAGGCCAACTGAACTGCACCCCAGGACGCTCAGCCCATCTGTCAAGCCACCGTGACTAGCTGTAAATTAGTGAACCACCTATTCCACATACAGTTTTGCTAACATCTAGCCGACATTCAAAGCAACCACCAAACAGAGAAAGCATCACCCAGCTGTTGCATGATGCAAATGTCTGCTTTGGCTCGTTCGGAAAAGTAAACCTCACCGTTCCTACGCAGACTCTTCATAACTTTATTTTTTGATTCACGGTGGTCTTTGTCGCATTTGGAGCCAGAAGAGATCAGCTGAAGTTTGTTAAAAGGCTTCGCAGAATCAGCAGAAATCCACTTCTACCGCACATGCGTAGTGGGGTCATGTTAGGAGGCGCATCTCCTAACGAGACAGCCAGGACGCATCACGCCACATCGATCGGCCGGCCCATCTCAGATGCTACGGTCGTGGGTGGTGGTATGGTCCCACTAAGCCAAACGGATTGCAGGTGAGGTCGAACGTCTGTGCGCTATCTGGTCAGTCTTTTCTGGCGACTGCCTTCTGATATCCCCTGTAACGTGATTTGTTCTGACTCCCTGATTGCCATATATGACTGTCTCATTTGATTCGCTTCGTGTTTGTCGACCATCTATGGTAATCATTTGTCCCATAAATCTAGAGCTTTCTCTCGCTCGTCCAATAAACAGTGCAGCAGCGTCTCTTCTGATTTCTCGTTTATTGGGTCAAGCGACTGAGCGCGTACTAAAGGGGCGACCCAATAGGTCAATTTGCGTTTATGGTTGATCTGTACAGACCGGCATCCACGTTACACAATGCCATCTTTTGATCCAAAATGCGATAAATATATGGAGTAGCAGATCACCACTGTCGCAGCATCGCGCTCGGATACGCAACATACGGCCCAACAAACTCCGCCCTACAAGACAATCAAGCTGTGCGTTCATATCACCAGCAACCAAGACGATGTGAGCAGTTAATTTTCCTAAAAGATTAAAGAAAGTAAGATACAAAGCGTTCTTGACAGCATCTGAATTACTATCTGCTGGAGTAAACGCAGATGTGGGAAATGTACTTTGTTCTGATTTGTATCGACCGACTATGACTGAAGCCTGACAGCGTAGAGGCAACATTGGGAACCAACTGAACGCGATCTGCTCTGATTTAAAGCTCAGTGAAATCACAACCCCACCTTGACCACGAGACTAGGCTTGATTGTAACCGGAGATGCCGAGAAAGAACCGTTGATACCCAGCATTATCCAAGGGCGCGTTTTACACACAGCATTCATCCGGATCCACACTCGAGATGGTGTTCGTCAGAACATCTTGCTAACCTACTTGTTGGAGAACGCGGACACTAGAAGCGCCAATGTTTATCAATTGCCTTGACTAGAAGAAAACAGTTAAAGGCAGAGAAGGTAGAAAGTGAACGTGAGCTGACTGATCTGTCAGGACAGTCAGAGCTTTTGACACCACCAGGTCGTTTATACCGCGGAAAGACGTCTTTTTTGAGGGACTACACCGAAAGCCTCTGATTCAACAGCCTGACCTGCGAGTAAAAATGGAATGGGGTTTTCTTGGGGATCCTGTCGAGAGCCAACGGGTAGCCGTCTGACACACCTGGTAGCAGAGACTTACCTGGCTTGGCGATGCAGCTACTAGGAAATCAGTGTTTGGTTCTGACGAATGATCCGCGCAGTGAATGTATTCGAAGCTACACATGGTTTCTGAATGACATCAAAAGTTTTCCCATCGTACTGGATGACACGCCGGCGATTACGGTTAACCACCGGACGACCAGAGCGCCCAATTATTTGACGGCATTTTCTACAGCCTTCTTCCGCATTCGCTCATCTGGATTCGGCTGCTCCGGGTGATCAGGCTCAAGGCTACGTTCACTAATGACCTAAGATCGACAGCAAGACGCAGAATTACTTGGATAACACGTTGTGCCACAGGCGCTTCAGAATCCGTCTGTCAACCGACGGACATGTCCAACTTACGAAGCTAGTCGAGCATTCACGGAGGTTTCACCTCAACCGAGTCTGATCGGCAAAGTATCCCAGTGCTTGGAATCACGCCACGTTGACGATTACCCCAATATTGTACATTCCGTTGATACAGTGTCCGGCTTCATGGTCATACAACAGCCTGAACAACATCACTGTGCAGTGGACAAGTAGCGTCGTTTCCCTTATCAGATTGGGGTGTTTTTAGACACGTCTTTAAGGACGTACAGGAAAAGCACAAATGTTGGCCATGGGAGGTCCAAGGAAGGATCAGTTAACAGGTTGCTACCCAGATGGCTGGGAAGCTAACAAATCCCCTAACGACGTGGATTCCAAGTATAAACGCTGCATCTCCGCTCGGAGAAAGCTGAAAGAAAGGAAATATCCAACATGCAGTCATATCTGAACCAAACTTGGCTGTCGCAAAAGCCTTGACCAATTGGTTCACTTCATCTCCATAATGCGCAACAAGCGCACTGTCCTCTGTAAGCCGCAGCAACCAAACGGGTGGGTTACACAGCGGACTTGGAGTAGAGAAATTTCCAATGTTCAGCGGCCTGCTGTCGTACTCCAAGTTGCAGGGAACCTGGAGCAATACACAGCGGCAACGGTTTGGTTCCCCACTAGCTTATCATCGCGGCATACACGCACAAGGCACCAATACGTTTTTCTGGAACAGTAGATACTATCCAATCATCATCATTATCATCATCATAGACAGCAAAACATCAGTGGTTCACACTAATGCTTAACCGCCACACAACCATGAAGAAAAAGCAAACCCTACATAGAAAGAGAGAACGAAAAAGAAGGGGACGGGAATGGACCTAACTACTGAAAATGACTACGTCCATATTCAAACATTCAGCATCAAGATGCCTAAACCTTGCAAACAAACAACCGAGCTGCAATCAGAAAACAAGATGGCGCTGTCAAACCTTGCGTTTGAAGGTTCACGAAGTTAGGAGGAAATAAAGACAGAATTCACCGAGGTTTACAAAACATCGTTGGGAACTTGGGTTGAATTGCCTGATCGGCCTGAACAAATGTCGCCTATCCATCGTTGAGCACACACGTACGCTCAAGCGTTTGCGGAATAATGAGAAATAATGACTGGTCGGAATAGCTAGAAAACGTGTCGATGCAAAGGGCCCATTGACCGCAACACGCTGCCATCTTGGATAGCGTTTCTAACTAGCGATTTGGGTGACCACAAGGACTCCAACCAGGCAGGCGACACCCACACACTGCTCAACAGAAGTCAGGGTCTTCATATTTCGTGATCACTTTGTTGCCTGACCACCACGCGGTTTCACCCCTGTTCGTGGTATCCGTATGTAATGCCCGGTACAGCAAATGTTCAGTTGGCATGTACAGTGCATGACCTGATCATTGCAGGGTGTGCCAACTCATCGCACTTCCCGAGCGTGCAGAAATACCCACAGGCGAACAACCATGTTGTTCACGCGATCAGTCCACTTATAATGGGATGACTGACGAAGAAATCGACCGTCAAACACAGCGAGTTCGTTGACATCTTCGTCGCGATCAGGCCACGTTTCCGAACCATAGAGAAAAACAGAACGCACACAAGCATTATATACCCTTCCTTTCAGCGACAAACAGCGACAACCGAACGTCTTTCCGACACCACAGATGACGCAGGTTGACAAAAGCAGCTCGTGCTTTCGCTATCATCGCTGATACCAGCAATATGACAAGCTGAGGAGATAGTGCCACCCAAATAAGTGACGATGTCCACAGTGTCCGACAAATTACCTGCAATAAGTAAGGTAAGTGGGAATATCCCGGCGTTGAGGAAGCACTTCGCACTCTGAAGGCGTGAAGCGCATTCAATACAAACCAGCCCGGTCACCCACCTGATCTGCATGTCCTCGGCAGAAGGGCTGAGTAAGACAATATCATACTACATCATAAGCTCAACACCAAGTTCACTGGACTCCTCAAGCGCACCCCCAGAATGTCGTCCATCACAAAATTGAACAGAGAGAAGGGGTTTGGACACTCTAGACAAACACCGTTATCAGTGATGAACGCCTGAGACGGTTATCTATAAACTCCCAACTGCTTGCAAAGTTGGCATTCTATGATTTTGACAGATTCACGTATTGTACTGGAACTCCCTTGGGAAGAAGGTAGTTCCAAAGCGGCTGAGTCAAAAGCAGTCTTTGGGTCTAAAAGAACCATGACCTTCGGTTGCTCATAAGTGTCAATGCTCCAAGACCCACCACAAGGTAAGACTGTAATCAACACACTCATGACCAGACAGGAATCCCGCCTGTTCTTCACGTATCTGACTTTCCCTGGGCATAGTGAAACGAAATAATATAAGGCCAGAGAATACCTTGGACACAGCAGACATTAGATTGAGGTCTCTGTGGTTGTCACACAGAATTAGAGCCCCCGATTTGAAAACGGGAATCATTGTCGATAACCACAAAACACAAGGTGACACTTCGGTTCCCTAAACTGCCTGGAAGTCTTGTCAGCACTAATGTCAACCCCTCCCTACCATTTTTGAAAGGAGAAGGAGAAAGGACACTTGACCCACGAGCCTTGTTACTTTTCGGTAACTTAAGCTTCAGGACCACTTCTGTTCAATAAGCAGTTCCATCTGGAACGCATCATCATCATCATCATAGACAGCAATACATCAGTGGTTCACACCAATGCTTAACTGCCACACAACCATGAAGAAAAAGCAAACCCTATATAGAAAGAGAGAAGGAAAAA
>QNGE01001150.1:0-141098 GCA_008508345.1 Paragonimus westermani | reverse complement strand
ATTGCCTCCTCACCGTTGGCCGCAGCCATCGTTGGTATGTTCGATCACCGAAACTAATCGCTTGTTAAATGTAGAATCCATCATGAAGAAGGCTTACCCCGGCGTATCGCACGCGGATGTCAAGGGAACCATTCAAAAGTGGATTCAGAAGGCCAGATTGCGTGCATCGAAAGAAGCCTACGATCTCGTTACCGACATTTTTGCACTGTGGTTTTAATTACGTACTGGTTACAGTTATACAGATGTTGCTGTAAAAATTGCGCTTAATATAACGTATGAATATTTATCTGCCTTCTACATAGTTTCTCGTGAATTGGAACATTGCGTCGTCGTTATTGTGCGAGATTAGGTTTCCGTTTGACGCTACTGAGCTCCGTAGGAAAACAGAAAATGGGAGGCATATGATCAGATCGCTTAATGGGGCTGCGCGCATTTATTTTCTTCCACCGTTCCCTGAGTGTTCCCAAAGTGTCTAGTTAGAACACTCAGGGATCACTCGGGGAACGGTCAGGGAACACTCAGGGGACGCTCGGGGAACACTCAGGGAACGGTCGTCCTACTAGGGATGTATATAAATACATATATATCCTTACACATTTCTACACAAATGTATATGTATATATAGAAATATATATGGTTATATATATATTTATATATACACGTATATATATGTACATATTATTACATATATATATGCATATATATATATTATTACACATATATATGCATATATACATGCATACATATATGTATATGTATATATATATAATATATATATATATTATATTATATGTGTGTGTAAAACGTGATATATGTATATATCACGTTGTACATATTTTTCTGCACATGCATGTACACGTGCATATAAATATGTTTATGTATAGATATACACGCGTTCATCTGTATGTATACAAATATACACAAAAATATACAAATATATGCATGTAAGTATATATATACCTATATATACATATTCATTAATATACACATTTGTTTGCACACACACATAGGTATATATACATACTCGTGTGTACACTTATATGTGCATATAATTGTATTTACTTGTGCTTTTCTCCAACTCCTATGGGATAGCCCACTGCCCAATGAGAAAATTGCACTTCAAAGTCAGTCGGTGCATTATTAGTCCTGTCACATGCAGGCCACCCGACTCTACTCTGGATACCCGTGACTTCGCGGACCAACCTTCGGGCAACGTGGACGCACCGGGGGACAACGCTCTTCCGGAGTAGGGGTTCGAACAACAGTTCTGAAAAGGGAAACAATGCAAACAAACATGAGCCGGAGGCCCAGTAAGCCATGCACACGACATACACAAGCGTGAGCTAAGACGGCACCGACAACCCAGCAGCACGCCGCGTTACACAACTGTAATATTCCAATTGGGTCAATCACAAGTTACAGTGCACACGATGTCTAACGTTCGCAATCGAGCACAAATTGGTCTACTTCAGAGAATAGAAAAAACCACGAATAAAAAAACGTGTATTAACGCAACTCAGATACCGGGAGAGTTCGATCAACAACGTGTCCTTGTGCATATATATATATATATAGGGTCTCACGGTCAGGGAGTTCCCACCAATCAGACGTGGTCTCACGCTCACTGACCGCCGACCCCAGGTTCTGGTTGGTCACCTTCCTCAGCCCGTTGCACGGACGTAGCCAACCCACGTGTTTGAGGACCTGAAAGGAAGCGGGAGGGAGTATGTGTGGCAAAACAAAATGGCGACGCACTGCATGCTACTACGCTACTCCTTCCCGTCGAGAGCACTGGCCGCAGTGCTTCGGACTCCCCCCTGGCGGTACAGTGCACTCCCCCAGCTACTTCCAATTCCTCGCAATTAATCGATCGATCCTGTCCTGTAGTATCCGGATTAAAACGATTGAAATTTATCACTCTGAGTCCGGACCTATCGTCGTTAACGTCCCGTATAGTGCATGTGGATTCGGAAATGATGTCGTGCACAACGTATGGCCCCTTCCACTCATAAAACAATTTTTTGGAATTCCAGTTTCTGGGACTTCTGCACGCAACCAAACTTTATCGCCGGGCTTCAAGGGGCTTCCATATGCTTTTCTATCCTAGTAATCCTTTTGTCTCCTTCGGGCCGTCCGCAGGTGTTTCCGTGTTAACGCATGTGCTTTCGTCAGTTTGTCACGTAGCTGAACGCAATAGTCTGAGGCTAATAGGTTATCTGGCAACAATCTGGGTACCAGCAAGTCTGACGGCAGTCGCAACTCTCTTCCCGTTAACAGGTAGTGCGGTGAGTGTGCGGTAGAAGAGTGGACGCTAGCACGGTATGCGAGCAGGCACTGAGATACGGCTTCGTCCCATGAGCGGGTGTTTTCTGAACTCACAAACGCTTTCAAGAGGGACTTCAGGGTGCGGTTGACGCGCTCCACAGCACCATTACCCTGCGGATGATAGGCGGTCGTCCTTGTCTTCCTTATGCCCAGTATTCTACACAGTTCATGCATCATTGTACTCTCAAAATTTGACCCTCTGTCAGTGTGCAATTGAGTTGGGGCGCCCCAGCGCGAGATCCAGTGGTCGAAAATGAATTTGGCGGTAGTTCCGCCATCCGCTCGTGGCACTGGCACCGCTTCACACCATTTAGTGAAATGATCTACCATCACGAGAATGTACCTATTCCCTCGGGTGGTCTCTGGTAGTGGCCCGACGATGTCAACTTCTACTATTTCATTCGGATACCCCGTCAGCATGCTCTGTAACGGTGCGCATTGTTGTCTCTTGGGGTTTTTAATTTGTGCACACAGACCACAACTACTGCACACATCCTTGACGTCTCTTCGTCGGTGGGGCCACCAGAAACGTCGTCTCGCAGCTTCTTCAAGTTTGCTCTGGCCCGCGTGCCCCAAATTCTCATGCAGTTCCTGCAAAACAATTCGGACCGCCGATTCTGGGACCACAATTTGGCTTTAATATGTCCGGCCATATTGATAATAAAGGACATTATCAGCTATATAGAGATGGTTCCACAACGACCACAAGCAACGCGCCTTCCAACTACTTCTTGCCATCTCTTGGGTGGTCGGACGTGGTCCCCCTCTTTTATTCGTCTGTATATGATCTGTAGACCTGCATCGCTACCTTGAATGGCAGCCCATCGATTATTCTCCTCTGGCCTGGTGGCGAGTGTCATTTCTGAATCAGAGCTTAGGTCTTGCAGTTTTGTTTTAACAACTAAAACGAAAAACTGATAAGGTCAGAGCCGGAGTGGTCTTACTTGAAAATGGGTAATACGTCTTCGTGTATTCCGTTTCCCACATTAATAACATGAATATACAGTTTCAAAGATTCAATGTTACCCACCGATACGATCATGTGCTTTTCATCCTATTTCACTCGAACACCAATATACACTTAGTTGTGTTGGTTAGGCGTCACACACAGTGCTGATTACCGTATCGGTCGCTGTCGAGGAGTTTGGGTCGTAATGACCTGCGATTCTTCAAGAATTCTGACTTCGACTGTTTTCTTTCTTGTCTGCTCTGTACGCATGTGTACGTCTGATATGAGAGGCCTAATAAGATATAAGTACCACTTTCTTTCATCGTGCAATTAGTTGCAAGATATAGGTAGCATTCTAGTGTCTTCTTCTGAGCCGCTAGGTTTCCACAATCCGGAAGCCTTGAATGATGCTGAGTGCAGGATGTACAACTGCAGTCAAGACAAAACCTCCGTCGAGGACTAGAAGATGGGACTCTGAGGGAAATTCCGTTGAACGGTGTCCCGATTATAATCTATAGTTAGTTGGGGGTTTAGAAAGCATTCTCAGGCGTTGAACAGTATCGAGAATATGGGCAAACACACGGGGAGCAGGCATCTTGGAAGAAACGTGTAACTTACCCGGGATGAAAGTTGAACGCATGCAATAATTTAGACGGTTTTTTGGTTGTCAAAAGGTTTTGAAATCTTCATGATATGTCTCGATTGCAATAATTGTTAAAACATTCGTGACGTAGGTGACGTTCCAATGGATGTACATTGAATATGTTGAAACCCGACTTAAAATTCTAACAACTGATTACGTAGGTAGAAACCGACAATTGCATGAACCAGAAGGCCAAGGAATCGTACTGGACAGGTAAACTGTGGTTTGCGCTCAGGCAGGTTGTAATAAGATAACCTCCGACGTCCCCTAAATTCTAAACTCCGCGCGACGTGAGAGTTGCCTTACCAGTACCACCGCGCCGGTTCACATGAACTTGTGAATATAAATTTACTACAAACCACTAGCATCAAAGTTAGTGTGTCAGCATAGGTATCGCAGATTTGCTCGTAGCTGTATAATGAACCTGCACCATCCCTACTGCTGTAGGATACATTCACTAGGATAACAGTGTTGAGCTATTACCTATAGGAACGCCGCTTAACCATTCTAACGCTTGTTTGAATTCTGAAGGTCGATCGGAATTTTCCGTCGGCTGCTGTGCGGTTGTGCTCAAGGTGCTCTCACGTTCAGCTCCCCAGCACCCCTTAATTGTTAAGTTGAAGTCTGTTGTGAACGGTGATTAAATCAATAAATAAAGTTTGTTTGCAGATTCATTGTTTTCTCCCTGCGACTTCCGTTTCACGGTAACATAAGGTTGGAGAAACTCTGGGCGTACTAATTCAGGAACTAGCACTACAAGGTCGTGTGAGTGAACGCCAGTTTGGCTGAAATAAAGCAGACAGCGTAGATTTGATGGCCGTAGAGTCGTTCGTGCAATCGTTCAGTACGAAATGCTGTTGGCTTAGAGGTATCCGTTGTTTGCACAAAAGTGAATGGTTTAATATGGACGTGCAAAAACAACAGCGTGTGGGCCGGCAGGGCGTTCGATGTAATGCTTTGGAAGCAAACGAGCAGGAGAGATGAGAAATGGTCGTGCACCAATGAGTAATCAAGAGTGACCGTGCAGCGAGTACATTGATGCTAGTCGTGTTCCTTTTGCGTTATCACCGTTAGGTAGCGCTTACGATGTCTCATCTTCCGAAGCCGGTTAAGATGTACCGTGATAGAAATTGAAGTTTTGTGAATGAGCGATCAAGGTTGCTTCTGGCTCGGTCTTGAATGTAAGGAATGTTCTAGCAGAAGTAACACTGGAAGCACGTTGATACCTGAGACCAATGGTTCATGCTGTGATGCTGTGGCAAGCGTTAATAGTTCGGGCCCTAAGGACCAGGCTGCTTACGGCTGTAAGAGCAACACCCTTGGAAAGATGTCCGATGGATGGCCAGTAAAGCCATAAGCGTCAGATTTGTTGACTTTGTAATATCAAACTAGGTCAGATGCTGAGTCAGTGCATTGACCGCAATGTGGCAAGAGGATTCTGGATCAAGGTAGGTTGGCTAGATCGCGATAGCTAGTGAGTCCCTCGTTAGAGTGGGTTGGACTGAAAGACGCTGCCAGGTATATGTGCGAGGCGACCAACGCGAAACCAGACGACGAACTTCATTGCAGAGGCGTTAAATAACCGAATGACTAAATATTGATGGAGGCGTGCACAATAAACGACCTTGACCGGATTGAACTTTGCAGCTATGCAACTATGCAGATAGTAGGTTGAACGGACGCCAGTGAAAGCCACCGAAAACCTACGGAGCTATCTATGCATGAAGGGTTACTTACGTATAATGATGCTGCAATTGTGTGTTTTTTCTGTCGCATATGTTGAGTTCTCACACATTGCTGGATGCGTGGTTGATAACTGAAGCCACTTCGTGTGCGGGAATTTTAGGCTATACAATGCTAGTGAGCATTAAAAATCACGCATCGTTGTGCTACCATTATCCTTCTGTTAAACTTTTCTCGCCTAAAATAAGTACAATGCGGAAAAATGGTGTACGTTTTGAATGCGGATACATTTGTTATTAACGACAGTAAATGACATACATGATAAATTCGTTAACGACTCCAATCGTAGATTATGAAAGCAATTAAACTTGGGTTCAACAAAATGATGCTCGTATTGCAGTCTCCGACGACCCAGCAAAAACAATCGGATTCATCAATTAGTGTTAGGAGTAAAGCAAAAATGTGCCAAAGAAAATGGTTGACATTGTGCTCACCGATATGCGATGATGCGTCGGAAGTGGGACTTCCGGTAAAGGAACGCTCATTAAATGGTTTCAACAACCAAAGTAAATGGCAAAACAAAAGTGCTGGAAGTAAGGGTGTTTTCAGTCTGGCTCGTTTCTTTGTTAAGGACAAGCGTATACGCCCCTGATTCTCGTTTGTTAGCAATTTAGAACGCCTCCGCTGCAGACCAGTCGAGAAGCAGTCTCAAAAATCGTCTTATCGAAAGAACGCGTTATGTTTTGGAAACAAGCCGTATATTTTCAACATTGTTTAAATATATGATAATTAGTTGGTCCTAGCCTATTCTTGGACCAACGGAAGCAATCAAAATAAAACAGAAAGGAATGTAAAGGTGAGGTTTATCCTACCCGACGGTGCTCCAAACCGCATTGGGTGTAAAGTACGTAAAAACTCCGAGTGTGTTAAGCGAAGCTGAGAAATTTTTGGGCCAAACGGCCATGATGGATGGAGTAATAGATGGGTCGTTGTTAAAACGGCAAACACTTGGCGCATGCAAATATCTGTACGACGGAAGAAAGTGTCATTGGGTTCGTACTAGGCCTCTTTTGGCAGACGTACACAGAGTCATGCGTACAGAACAGACAAGCAAGAAAACATGGTTGCAGTCGGGTTTCTTAGGGAAACCACACGATCACTGTGCACTAAAGGATCCATAGTTGTAGTACAATGCAAAAGTACATAAGTTCACTTGCACAGATGCGGCCAAAAACTGAGCTTCTATCGAGTGCGGTAAAGCGAGAGTACATGTACATTGTCTAAACGGTGTACCGCACTTCATTATACTCTGACATAACTGAAGCCTCTGCCTGTGTTTTTTCAGCAATACACGTTGCTGTTTGTTCAACGATTTCTCTCACATTTCTCTTTATTTATTTATTTAATTTATTTATTAGGACATATTGGACATATTGGACATATTTGGACATATTGGAGATTAGTTGGGAATTACTCACGACAGTCTCGGAATGAAATACGCTGGGTGTTTGATTGCCGTGATATATAGGGATGAAATACATCTTCCTCCTTATATCTAGTAGAAATCAATATGAATGAACTCACTTATGTCTTTTAGTAACGCGGGTGAACCTGCGCTACTTAGTTAGGGTAAGTTAGGAATATGTGCACCAAATAGACACAAATAAGCCAGTGTAGATTTCACTAAGTTTTGTGTCATTTATAGCTATCGGGCTTTTGTGTGTTCTTCACCTTCTGGTCATAATTAGAGGGCCGATAACTATGGGCCGTTGACGTATGACAAGGAGTGAAGAAGTAAATAATTTACAACCGTCCTGGATAGTGCGCCTGGTCCCCAGGTAACCTGAGTATAACTACGAAAGTCTTTGTTGTAGGTCATATGAGTTGAGCCTAAGCTGCTGACTGTAATCACAGATCGGATGTGCGTGGAGGTATCATGGTATTCAAAGTGCACAGAACCAGTTTTGTTTATGTTTACGGTCATGAAATGGTGCGCAGGGATTGAAATATTCTAACGATATACCGAAACTGCTCAAACAAAGCATAATCCTAGCAATAGCAACAGAAAATTGAGAAGGTGCATTTGACGGCCCCATGCTTAGTCTAATATATCCAATGAATGAAGGATGTAACATTCTTCGTCGTGGTAATACCGTTCTTCAATCGTGATGAAATACGGATGAAGCAAGCCACCCAACCTTGGTACTTGGATGGAAACGATAGGACTTTCTGAGAGGAAGGCATTTCATTCATGAACGGACCTTGTTTGAATTATTTCAATATTATAAAATTCATAATAATTCACTTGTGCAAACAGCCGTTTTCGGTGACGCACACCTGGCCTTCACAATTACACAGAGTACGTGAGAGCCTTAGCTGAATGTTAAAACAGGTCAAACAGATAATTAGGAAAAACGGAAGTTAGGTGGTTCGTAGACTACTGGAGAGATGTGGGCACATAAATGACTGTGCGAGACTTTTACAAGTGCTTGCCATGAGACATGCGTTCTTCAATGTTTATTTTCGAACGGGTTTCGAGTGGCCGTGGACCAACTGGCCAAGGGAGGTGCAGAGTTTGCACAAGCGTTTTGGGCACACAGACAAGAGGTTGTAAAATCTGATGTTATTAACCTTGACGGTTACTAACAACTGCACCCTGATAGCTCTGGAGTGAGATTAAGGAACGCTGCAGATGGCTTGGAAAGTCTTATTTGACTATACGTGATAGCCGGTGTCAACTGAGATTGAGACTACTGCATTGAGAAGGGGCTACCTTCAGCCGTTCCGAAGCCATTTCAAAAGGCGTTCACAAATTATTCTTGATGGCCGCCCTTTTGTTTTCCAGAGTAACTGACTTAACCACAACGGATTAGATGATGAACAGAAGAGAACAAAGAAAACTGGGGCAATCTAACATGTACGGGAACAGTAACGGGGAGGTGCTGGACGTTAAGATGACCTGCGTCTTAGCGGAAGCACTCTCAAGTGCATTAGAAAATCGGCAGGTGATAGTCTCATAGGTAGCTTCGTCTCTGCACGACGCAGGGATAAAAATAGTTATTTGTCTACTGATTAGTGGTCGGGGATTTGGTTTATTTTCATACTGAACATCACTCATATTCGAACGCAGTGTTCGCGTTCAGATAAACTTTCCAGCCAGCCTTTTTCGAAATGAAACACTATCAAAGTCAGGATGTTACTGAAAGAGTTCAGAATGATGTCCACTTGCTCGTGAAAAACAAAATCGTAACTCACATAATCAAAACGTCTACGAAGTTAGGTGAGTGGTATTTAACAAAATCCCTGCCAACGTTGGACGTGACCACTAGCATTAACTTCTCAATCCAATCGCCAAAAGTTTGTTACTTCCACATGCAAGTGCAACAAAATGCAACGAAAGTGTGCGTATTAGCATTAGTTTGTCATTCATCAGGCCAGTAATATGTGGCACAAATAAATCTAATTCATATGAGCAGCATATTATATAACTGAAAACAAGCGTGTAAGGTTTACCATGGTGAGATAATAAGCACGTTTTCTGATCCTATTGTGGTTCTGTATAAACCAACAGAAAAGAAGTATTGTTATTTTATTCACTGAATCTAAAGTATGGAAACAAAATATAACATTATAAACAAAAACAGAATATCTCACCTGTGTACAACGTACCAATCACGAAGTGTTCCTGTTTCGGGCAGAAAGCCTTTTTTCACCTTTGCTGCCTACCTCTTACCTTGTCGCAAACACTTCTGAACCACCTCGTGATCTTGTGCTCAGCGGCCTCCGTTGTTTTTCCGTTGAGCTTTTGGATTTTTCTAGACGTCGACAATGCAAACAAATTATATGACATATATTTCGACAGGCCGATAAACGTTCTGACGCAAAACAAGTTGCAGACGAGTTTTTCACTTGTTTCTTTCCAGTTTAATGTATTTCATCTGTTAACACTAAAAGGCTGGAAGACATTCTTCATACAAATTCTGCCAATGTTAATTCGCCAACGTGTAGAAGTCGGGAAGCGTATATAAGTAGCAATCATTGCGCGCGCGAAATTTTCATTGTCTGTTAAGGGGTTCCCAGAGTTTTTATTGCCGAAATTAATTCTTTCGAATCACTGAATGAATCAACATTCGTGCAAAGTTCAGGAAGGAAAACACGTGGGTTCCATTCTTCCCCATAGTTTCTCCCTCGTTTGTGACCATTGGAAAAAAGACGGATCAACGTTTACAGATGTCACTTCATATCCGCAAATTGTTATCTTCTGTCTAACAGTATTTGTGCACACACACGCCACTAACCAACCGGATTAACCATTATAGACTGTAACTTTATTGCAGAAGAATCGCTGTAGATAGGGAAAGTTGCATGTGCTCACTTGTTAGTGAACAATTGCATGCTAGAAACCAGTTGTGATGAGCACGGTGTAAATGTTTACAACAGCAAACTGTGCCTAAGAAAGTTGACTGTTGAAGCATGCTATCTTTCATCTGTCCGGAGTAGAAGTTTCATTTACGTTTGCGCGGGATGAGTGTTTGGCTGCACCTGTTGGTTTCGCGGAGAACCTCGATCGCTATGTGAATGTGACATGGAAATTGATTTGCCAGTTCGATGATTAAATAGAAGCAATTAAGCGAACTAACTGAACTACATAAGATTCGTTTATTATTCCAGTTTTGAAACTTAATGAACGAAGTAACAACGCAGGATTATCAAAAAGGTTCTGCCTAATCGTTAAGAAAATATTTTCTCATCGTGAAACACTTGTGTACACCGTGCCCGATTTTTCAAGCTTCAGGAAAAGAGATCCACATCAAAGAATTATGGAAGGAATGAACTAAATATCCAACACCATTTGACAATAAGGTTTGTATTCGTGTCATACGAACAGTCTAATCTGTAAGGAGGTAACACACACATTTTGTTTGACAACTTTAATAAAAACCCACCGAGATTTTTTTTCGGTTACAACACCGATAGAAACTTTTTCCTACAAATCCCAATCTTAGATGACTTAAGCGTTCTATTTACTCGAAACCTGGATTTTCCAGATGAGCCAACTATCTACGCTTTAGATAAAAATATGAAACATAATAAGCAACATCGCAACACCACTCGATTGAGCGACTAGGAGCACTATCTAAGGGGAAACACATTAACTGCATAGATGCGCGTATACACTATAATTAAAAAATACCTTAGCGACTGTGATAGATCCACATCCGTAAATGACTAAATTGTATATGAAGATATCAAAATGAAGTGCGTAAGTTAAACAAATTAGTTGACTAATTCGATTGGCTTGGTGATACACGCCGGGTTTAAACCCATAAATTCATAAGTAGTCTCATGTGCTCTGTGTATTTCACTATCCTTGCAGAATACGATCATGACGCCAACAGTATCAGTTAATTTACAAGATAGTCCAGCGTTATGTAACGTTGATATTAGGAATCAAAGCAGAATTAGACTAGAGACATGTTCAATTTTTGTTCAAAAGAGCTTTATTGTTACTTGAAATAAATCGAAGATTGTTTTAAACACGTGCATTCATGGGGTGAGGTCATCCAAAGTTTTGTGCACAATAGGTGATTTGAAAATCTTCAAAAAATGCAAACTCCACTGATATGCACACACATGTGCAGGTCAGCGTGCTGTTGCCATTATGTGTCTAAATGTAATCCATTGAACTGACAGAAGAGATTGGAAGGGCTTGTGGTGACTAGGGTGGACTTCTGGTCTAGTTGAAGTGACTTAAGGATATCCAACAGCAGTTGACAATAACGTATTGTCCTTATGTAGAGGTGAAGTGCGCCATTGTTAAAAAATGTAAATGATGAAAAGAAGGTGGCCAATGTCACTGAGAGTAAAGTGTCGCTGTGGAAACACTCATAGGCCTTCTCACATTTGGAGGTCGTGTTTTGTGACTCACAATACTAAAATCCGACGGCACAACGAGATCCTGTTGGTCATCGCCAGAACTGCAACAGAAACGTGTTACTTCATGGAAGATCCGCGTATCTCCTCTAGGCACCAGTTAACCAAAGCCGATCTGACAATCTTCAAAAACTACCAGACGTTTGGCAGGGATTTACCCATCACTTAGTTCCATTGAATATGACCGACGTTTCAGGTGAAAATAAAAATGTGGGTCATAAGAACAGCACAGTTGAAGTTCAAACTTTATGTGCCATTGGAGTGTCAGGTTTATGATGCTCGTCCACGTAGTAAGTACTATCGGCCATCGCGTATTCACTCATCTCATGTCCTACGAAACCGTGTTGCTCGTAAATTTTTCTGAAGCAAATTTATCGGCCAACGTTGGCCCTCTGTACAGGGCTTCCAAAACGTTCTGGCACATACACGGAAGAAATCCATTCACATTTCATCACGAAAGCTCTCTAAACTACTTCTGATATCCTCAAGATCTGCTTATAACTCAGCTTCATCCAAACATCTCTCCATTTGAAACTTCACCAAACACAGTCACTTGTCCTAGATGCGAAAAATCCTTTTCCCTAACAAATTTTTGTCGCTAGTGATTAACAACCATAAAATATCAATGCTAATTAGAGTCCACAGTGTTTTCACACAACTGTCCTACCTGTAGGTCTAAGGAATAATATGCCTTTTCTATGAAAAATTTTGGCGACTGTGACGTATTTGTTGTTCTCCACTCTCAGAATTCGGCACTTCCAGTATATTCTATTGCAAAGCCTGAATTCTTTCCTACTTGTAATCCTTCACGAAATACAGTAAGACATATAATTTTTAGGAGATCTTTTTGTTCTTTCCTCTCAATATATATTCACGATCTCCACTGTCATTTCCAAAAAACGAAGTTTCTACTTCAGTTTTTATGTACCACTCGGATAGCCAACACCGGCTAAATGGATAACTGGAACTTCTACTCGTACGCCTCCTGGATGCCGGATATACGAGTGAAGCTACAAATCACGCAGCAAAAATCAAAGTCGGCTAACCAATGTGATGGTTTACTCCGGAATAGGGTGCAACAAATTTCTTAACAAATTCATAACAAATTTCTTCACCGTTTTGCGATAATGCGAACAGTTCATTTGCATAAGCATTCTTTTGAACCGCCATCGTTTGGTATGAAGTTAGTAGAATCAAGTTCTGTTGATAAGATGCATTTACTAATTTGTCAATGTTACATGAAATGCACTAATCACACGATGATTAGAAAGGCTTTTGGTGGTGGCGAATAATCAAAACTTTTCCACTATCAGGTTTTGCATGCTTGCACCTATCGTTTGTTAGGCTCTTTCTTTCGAATCTATGAAATTTCACGCATGCCGCTCATCGTAATAAAAAAACAACTATGTTTGATTCGTAGCGGGTTCACTGAAATCCATGCATTCTAAGACGTACTATCGTAACTATCGTAACTCAGTAGTAACATAGACCTAAGCTGGTTGCTTGACTATGGAGCTATTTATGTTGATGGGGTAAGAGGTGTTGTTTAGCTGATTAGTGATCTCGCCTCATTACCGTTATCATCCCTGTTGTCAACTACGAAGCTATCATTAACGGCTACGGATACGGAACTCGTGCAAAGAAGATACAAGAAAATCTCAATGCAGAGTCATACATTGCGATAGAGATCAGAATTAACCTTCGATTGCCTCTTCCCAAACGTCAACTACCAAGGTCGGTGTCGCATAGTTAAGACTACAGACTGGGGCTTTCTGTGACCTCGACATACCTGGTTACCCAAAATCTTAATCATATCGATACTCAATATGTGAATTAACTCATTTGCACATAAACCAAAGATAAGTACAAAAACCGTTTTTCACTTTGGTTTTTGTTATGGAACGTACGCCCTTAGCGACCGAAATATTTTTTCACTGCTTATGTTTGACTGTCATGCAGCTAGACCAATAAACTCTGATACAGAAATAAAAAAGTTAGACGAATGGATCCTAGTTAGTAAACCTTGTGCAAAAAATTACTATCAGTGGTCGAGCAACTAATACATAGAGAGTCGGTGAGCTGTTGAATGCTAGACCGAGTCCACCAAGTGATTTGCTTGCTTATTACACCATTCCACTTCATAAAGAGTGTTTTATTTTACTTCAGTTCTGTGGAACACTGACACACGTTTACATAAGCAAACTCGACTAGATGTTATCTCCTGTGGAGTCTCTGATCACAGAAGCTCAATTACGGAGCTAGTAGCCGGAAAACCAACGTCATCCACCTTAGCTACTTTACAAATAACTGACATTCTTTCTGCACAGTGAGATAATTGATAAGCCAAGCTACGCAACTAAGATATAAAAATGATGATGAGAGTAGATTACAATCAGTTTGCTTCTTTGGAACATGCATCCTTCAAGAGTAAACGGTTTAATCAGTTGAGGTTTGTCACAACTATATCCAACTGCTGACCAAATCGTCGTTAGCATTGATAGCTGCGGTCATGAGCATTCGTAGAACTCCCTTTGCTCCGGATAACCTCGACTCGCCAAAGTAAAGTTATTCCACCCTCGTGGTCATCTTCTGCACACACTTTCCATTCTTGACGAAATGCTACTCTGTCACCGGTTACAACCACATAGGCCAATCTTACTTCAGTTTTGGAGATCTGACATAATATTCCATTTAATGCATGTCTTTTGGTGATACTTTTTCAGCAAATGAACTACATAATCAGTCGGTGAATACCCGGACTAGTTCCTAAACTATCCGTAGTCACGATAGCTTAGTGTCATCATGGTTTTCGAAACACGGAATAAAGTTCGGTAGTGGTTAATTCGCTACAAACTGATCCTAATGTTTTTATTACAGATGACCTACCCCCACCGTATCCGGCGGAGAGCACAATGCCACAACGTAAGCCTTATTTAGAAGTACATTAGTTAAAAAATAATCGCTTTACTACCTTCATCGTGCATATAAACATATTATTCGCATTCCCAGTTACAGTGAATTTTCTATTTTCGTTTATGCAGCTGGTCCCCCTCCCGTTGTAGTTCAGCCAACCTATATACAACTACCTTTGCCAACCAGTTTCCAGCCTTCCCCAGGAATGTGTCCCTTATGCCAACAACAGATAATCACCCGGGTAGAATATGTGAATGGCCTACTTACGTGGGTCAGCTGTGCGGTAATTAGTTTGATGGGGTAAGTCACTATTATTTGCTGATATGAATATTACCATTTAAAATAAATCCTGGATTATCACCAAGAGTGGTTTCTACTCACGGTTTTTTCCAAAGCGTTTTTCTTGGAAAAACCAACTCCAGATTCTCATATAAAATAGACGAATGACATGGTAAAGCAAGCTATATTCTTCCCATCTCTGTCGTCAAGTGCACACCATTTCTTGAAAAGTTGTTAAGGCTGACAATCTCACTAGCACTGGACTACAACTACTGAGAAAAAGAAGAGGAACAGAGAGATGCATACTCAGTTCTGTTTTCAAGTCGCTGTTAACATTTACCAGTTTCAGATATGTATGTCGCTCGGTAAACAGCAGAGTGCATTATGCAAATGTGTGCTGTGAGATTGTAACATCTAGAAGTTTCACGTTAGTGAGTGTTATCAAAAATCTAACTTTACACTCTTTGCCTGCGAAATATAATGCATGTGTCCCAGAAAACCGGTTAGGTAAGATAGGATGTTCGTAGGTGGGTTGATTGGCAATATGCGAGATAAATTCGCCTCAAGTGTACAGATGCCACGGTCATAATTTAAACATCACCATTTTCATCATAGCAGACATGAACCTGAGCACAAAGTATTGTGGCTCAGGCAACCACTCACCTCAACAGTGACGTGGAATATCCACAAGGAAAACGTTATTAAGATGGTTGAAAGTTAGCAAAAGAAGACCAGGCGGAAGAACTACAAACGGTATGGATGCAATCAGGACATCGACTGCGGCACATCAACATATCGGTTAACGTTTCCAACCAACGATTTGAGTGATCATGAAAACCTCAGCTAGGTAGTCGACACCTATCCACTTCGCTCAATAGAGCATTCACGGTCCTCATACTTCCTGACCACGCTGCTGCCTGACCGCCACGCGGTTTCACTCAACTGTTGGTGGATCCAGTATACAGTATTCGATACGGTAAACGATTAGATGGCATATGGAGCACGCAGATTAACCATCGCAGACTGTGCAACGCGATTAGTTGACCAAATGATCGTAAATCCCAAACGCTCCGGAATATGTGCCGGCGAACAACCGCGATGCTCACACGATCAGTTCACTGAATGTGAGCTAACTGGCGCAGACAACGATGTTGGAACATGACAAACTTGATGAGAGCTTGGTCGCGAACAGGCCACGTTTCTGTGTCATGGAACAAAAACAGAGAGTACACAAGCATCATACACCTCTTTTCTCAACGGTAAGCGCACGTCTGTGTGAGGTCACAGATGCCGTAGGTTGACAAAGACATCCCATGTCTTTCCTATGCTTGCTGATGTCTCATCAACACTATTACAAACTGGTGGGATGATGCTAACCAAGTGTGTGGAACCGTCCACATCTTCACACGGGTTACCTACGATGAGGGAATTGGGAGTGGGAATGCCATAGCACTCTGGAATTTGAGGGTGGGACGTGCATTACATACATGCCAGCCAGTTCACTTCCCTTGTTCAGTATGGTCTGCATATCTTCCGTAGAAGGGCTGAGTACAACGGTACAATCCGCATGTCCCATGTCAGTGAGCCTGTAACCAAAAAGAATTCCAAAAACAAGCTCAACGGCTCTTTCAACGAATTTTCAGAATGTCGTCCTCGACAAAATCGAACAGAAAAGGGGAAATCGGACATTCTTTACGAACACCACTAAATGAGATGAACGCCCGAGACAATTTTCCGCAAACTTTCATTTGCTTGCAGAGTGTGCCTCTTGTGATTGCTAAGAATCACGTATTTTGCTGGCACTCCCTTGCGAAGTGGGCTGTTCAAAGAACGTTATGGGCAACCGATTGACTACCAGCCTTTAAGTCTAAGGAGGCCAAGACCATCGGCCTGCAATATGAGTGGGGATGTTTCAGGATCCGTCAGAGGATAGAAATATGCCCAACTCAATGTTGTACACCCTTGATAGAATACGCTGGTTCGTCTACATTACAGTAGTGCGCTTGATAGACATCGGGTTTTTCTCGTGATAATTAACAAGGACAATCTTGGTCCCGAGAATAATGCAACTGTCCTCGATAGTTCATCCCGAGACAAACCAAAAGACAACTGCAAGAAACCCTTTTGTTCTACTCCAAAGGCATGTGCATCAAAGAGAAAAGTACAAGGTAATTGTGTGGTCATTGTGACCTACACACACTCTCAAATCAGTAAGCTGAATGACACCTACCAAAAATAGTAGTCAGGTTCATGAAGCCACCGCAGGGCACATCGGAATAAAGGTCAAACATGCAAAAAACTAGCGAACATCACCTCTCGACTGTTCCGGGCATTTCCACATTTCAGATTGGGTGAAATGGTTTTCATAGAGGAAAGAGGAGGTTTTAGATAGAAACAGTGGATTGTTTAACGCACACCATTGACCGGATGTGAATCCTGCCTGGTCTTCACGCATCCGGCTTCCTCTGCACAGAGTGAACCGATGTGACGTATGACCAGAGGGCAACTTTTACTCAACGAACACTAGACTGACGCCACTGCGGTTGTCACACAGACCTCGAGTTGCGTTCGTGAAAACGGAGATTACCAGTGTTAGGTAAAAATCACGAGATACTTACTCAGATTCGCAAATCGCCTGGAGGAGTTAGGGAAATTCCAACATCAATCTCTCCCCACCATCTTCGAAGATAGGAGGAGAGAGGAGATCTGGTCCAGCAGCCTTGTCACGTTTCAATAACCTGAGCTCCAGGACCACTTCTGCTCCAGACGGACGGACGGCCCTCTGGAACAAACTCACTGACCATTCGGGTCTCGTCGTTGAAACGTTCTTCAAAATGTTCAGCTCACCTGTCAACTTGACCCGATTGACTAGTGATAATTGAATCAACTTTTTACATTTGGTATCACTTACACAGACTTGACGATCAGTGCAACTAGGAATGATGGAGAAGGGACTCTTGCCATTTCCTGGTTAATATGCTCGTTCCACCTCTTGCGACTGTTCGATCAAGTGGTGCTCATGGTCTCTGTGCAAGCGTGGTCCGAGTCCACGTGGTTGTTCCAAAATTTGCACGTCTGCCACCATCACTGACGCATGCATACCACACAAACATGAATATAAAACCAGGCAGTTCCAAGCGCATACCATATTACAACTTGCCTTGTTTACCTTAAAGTTTTCTGTAAAAGCCGACATCGTTGGCCACCCATTGCTTGTTCTTCGCCATAACGACATTCAGTTGTTGTCGCTGTTGGTTGTAACTTGTTTCCTGACCGCAGTCCGAGCTATTCGGAGAGCGATGGCCTGCAGACAGTGAAAAATGTGGTCGAAAGCAGAGATTATTTGTGAAGGCATTTTTATTAGTTTTGAGAGGAAGAGCCGAAAATCGTTACGGGTGAATTTTCTACGTACTCAGGTGGTGTCAACTGCAAGTTCTAATTAGATAGACCACATCCAACTTGTATCGCCTGTGATTGATAAATAAGGAATCAAAATAGCTTGTTCTTTGACCGTAAAAAGTTGAGGGTTCGAACCCCCTCCTTCTGTGCGTGAGGCCGTGGATAACATGATCGAATCACAATTCGGCCGCCACCAAACCGCGTTGTTGGGCTGACCTTGGTTAGTCGACCGGAATTTTGTAAACTATCTCGGAGCAGGTGGTCGGGTTAATTGTATAGCTCATGTTCTGTAGATGAGAGACAGTCACGCTTGTTATCGATCTCTCTGTTCCACTTCCTAATCCGGCTGGATGATGTTCTGATACCTTTCTGACTAATTACCTCACAGTATGCCTCATATGTTTCTTAACTTAACAGCAGGTGAATAAATAAACAAGCAGACTTTAAAAGTGGACGAAGAGGCATAAGTGGAGAGGTAGTAAACCATTGCGGAAGCGTAGCTGCTAGAAGTGTTCGATGAAGTGTGTTTTAACAGGTGGCAGTTTAGTAACTGTACGACTGCTATAGAAGAGATTGAGGAAAATGGTCCGCTTCTCCACTGGCGCCAATTGGCACTACTGTGCAGTTTCTGATACATTTCTTGAGATAAGTCTTTATGGAAGGCATTTATTATGGTCTATTCACTTAACAGCAGTCATCCATGCTTCCAGATTACACAGTGACAACATGTAATATTCTAACCTTCAAACTTTTATTGACTTGCTAAGAAAGCATAAAATAACCGTTCCTTATTTCGTCTTCTTGATGGAACTATGAGAATGATGAGGCGACCTCCTTAATAGATGTTTTTATGGGACCTTTTTTAATCATCATTATATGTATATGCTTAAAATAAGAATGTTGTGCAGTATACCGCCACATACGTACCACCCACAAAAAAGTGAGGTTTCTGTTTGGAAAAGGAGTTTCCTTTTTGGCAGAGCTAAGTCTTTCGTTAAGTTTTAAACAGTCACTCAGAGTGGTTCGTTCATGTTTTTGTTTAGTTCAATGCATCAACTCAAATTCCTCGCAAGCGTTGCCATTTTTGGAAGGTAGTTGTTATGATATGCAGAGTATATTTCTGCACTATCAGAAGACATTAGGTGGACTTTTTGTTCCTCCATGTTACTTTGCACGGGTGTCTTCCACCTTTCTAGGTTCTTGCTAAAGTCAGCTCTTGTAAACAACAATATATCTTTTGACTGACATTTATCAGGCTGTGTAGTTTTTAAGTGAAACTAACTACCTGCCAGATTATACTGCTCAAATCTCTTCTAGATGGTGGAAATGTGTCTGATATTCGCATCACCGTTTAGCAGGGACAGACAATCAAGTAACAGTTCTATTCACATGGCGATACTCCCAAAAACTCCTTTGTTCCAGTGTACGGTGCTTCGATTGATCCTTTCTCATTTTGTTGTTGAGGTTCTTTAGGTGGTCCTGAAATAATTCGCGTGCCGTGCACATCCTGGTGTTCATGGAAAACTTCACGTCATATCGTATTCGACCGTTTACTTTAAGACCAGCGGATATGCGTATTTCCAATCATCACGGGGTTCAATCTGTTGCCTGAGAAAGTAGTACGGTCAGCCTTTACTTTAGGTCATTTTCATTCTGGCCTCTGCTCTCTTTTGTAAGTAAACCCGTATGAGACAATGCATAGTAGAAGAATGCGTTTCCATCTCAACTTCAAGTTATGAATTTTTGAATAGACTTCTTTTCACAGTCGATTCTTCAGTCTGGCTTTTGAAAACCTCATGGTGAACATCCTTTACACTTTCCTCGCTCGAATTTCATTTGAATACCCTGAATTTGCACGTATATGACCTCTGGACAGGCGATAAACCAAAGCGGGCGGACAAAATAATGAGATCCTACTCCATTTGTTTATACCAAATGTATGATAACCCTTAACAGATTGGCGCCACCCGTGACTGATTGGTATATAACCGAGTTTTTTCAACACAGAGAAGCGCAGGAATGTCTCTGTGTAACATAGTGCTTGTTCCTGTGTTAGAATGAACTACAAAACTATAGAGATCGTGAGGGGCGCACAATTTCAACAGTCTTTCGCCATTGTTAGTGCCTTTTGCTCGGACACCAAACATACCTTCCAGAAATTCTTCTTTGGAGAAGGACGACCAAGCTGAGCGTTCAGATCGTCTGCTAGCATTATGATGTCTGATTGTTGAGTTTTCTCCAGAAGGTCAACGACGGCATTGTAGAGCGTATTCTCGGTAGCATCCGAACAGCTTCCCGCTTCAGCATAAGTCGATTTAATGAATACACAGCGCTTTTCTGACTTGCTTCGAAAGACTTCAACTGACTTGATGCGTCTGAAAGCGCACAACTGACTGTTTGTTTGGAACCAATCGAGCATTGTTCTGCTGCTGAAGTCAGTGCGATTGCCAGCCCAGCTTAACCACGAGATTCAGCTTCGGCATCACCGTAGACGCTTGGATCGACAGTTGTCCGGAAGTGAGCTCAAGTGAATAACGGTGCTAGAACTGTAGACTCGCGTCTCCGACAGGCAGCACACATCAACCTCCAGACTTGGGACAGTACTTGCTAAAACAGTTTGTTGATCGGTTTATCGAAGAGTGCGGAGGTTGAGGGCGTCATTGTTTATCAGTTTTTTGAGCCTCAGTAAACAATTATCGCTCGAAGGCACACAGAAGGCAGATATGTGGAACTAGCAGTATGCAAAAGCATCCAAAGTTCGGCCAAAATCAACACAACCCAATAACTGTGCATTGAATCCTAAAGGAGCACGACACACCTTGCATACGTCACTTAGGCAAAACTACGTCTAATTTTGTCTGTACTTGAACTGAAAAATGTTTCACTCGATGATCCCAAAAAATTCGAGTATCACTTGCAGAGTACTGTCTAATACGTTACAGAAGATAAGGTGTACGACAACAGGTTTAAGTTTGGCCAGACGGTATCGTACCCTCAGCTGCTGTTCAACACAAACGCGCAAGGTATAACTGTCGGGAAGAATAGGTTGAAAACACAAGACAAGAAGGGATACTCAGAAAAGCTGTGGATACAGCTGTCATTGACTGTGGTATAGTGTCACCTTGGACAAGGTTGTTAACCGGCAATTCGAGTGCTTACGAGGTTCCCGTCTGAGCAACCAACACAAACTAATTCTAATCAATGAAATGGTCATTGTTTTTTTAGTTCCACTACTCCATAGTTCCGACCGAATGTTAGTGATTTAGATAAATATTGTTGAGTACAATTAACGCCCACACCGCTTACTGAGTACATCACAGGCTGTGTGTTTTATTCGACCGATTGATCGCGTATCAGGAGTCTTCCACACTGCTCACTAGTCAGTTGCTACATTACCCTGAATGAGATAGATTAATTACTGGGGACAATAATGGTGAACCAAGTATTCTGACTACATTTTCATCATTATCTTGCGGCGCTTCTGAGTGATAAAAAAAAGGAAAACGCAAAATATTCACGCTCTTCTCTTTTCTTCAGCAACCGGACTTCTTAAGGACGCCATATAACGTGCAATTCAGCTAAGGCAACGCGTGCCCTTGCTTATCTCACTGTTGTTTCTATCGGCAGTACCACAAACTGATGAGGCTAGGATAACCGAATAAACCAGCCAGATCATTTAATTTGTTCCGCACTGTCTGCATACTTCGTCTGGCAGTCTGGTACAGACGAGAAACACCAAAACAAAATCGATGTATTTCAAGCGTTCTATTGTGTCGTTCATGAAAAACTATGAATGGATAGATCAAACATCCCTGATGTACCCCACTAGAGGCAACTTTACAGTAAACCGCTATATCTACAGAGTAAGCATACAATTAAATAGACGAACTTACACATTTGTCACGTCCACTTTAAAACGAAGGCATCAACAGCAACCGATTCAAAGGAAGAATTTCGAGGCAAAAATATCCAGCCGATCGACTGCCTACAAGGGCGTTCTTGGTAAAGAAGAAATCGCTAAATAAAAATGTATTCTAGATGCCCGAAACCAAATGAGAATCCTGTCAGTTCTTTACGTATTTGGCCTCGTTTGCGTTTGATGAGTCATTAAACTACAAGCGAACAACTTACGAACGTTGGGAACGAAACTGAATTCTTTGTTATTTTCACGTAGACTTTGGTACCAACTTTGGATAAATGACTAGCTATTCATGAAAATCAATCACAAATTGCCTGATTCATTATCCAAACCGTCCAAAAGCACGTTATCGGTCCAGATTACAAGCCTTTTCTGGTCTTTGGAAAGGGAACAAAACAAAAGATAGGAATGGACCAAGAACCCGGTTACAATGCAACAGCTTGGACGCCACGGCCAATTCTGCTTCTTACGGATGGAGCTGAGGAGCAAAACAACTGCACACTCAGATCCCATCAACCGCATGATCCGACTGAGATGGGCCGAACTGTTTAACAAAATGTTCGGTCCGCCTGGTGAGTCATCGAGTTAGGCGGTGATAAGTGAACCTTTTTTCAACTGCTCTGTAACTAGCACTGACTAAACAGCCGACAGCCCAACAAGTCGGGAGGAAGAGCATCCCATCACTCTTAAGAAGAAAGCGGTGTTTCATCTCTTTCGGTTTGGTGCCTTCGTGCAAACTTCCACCCAGTGTGCGTTTGGGTTCTTGAAGATCGTCCTGACACTCGGGCAAAGGAACTGAAGATTCACCAACGTGGCAAAAGCCTATTTCTTCGGCTATCGCACAGATCACTGGGGATATACGCCTTAAGAAACTCCCGAAGCTACTGCTCAGTAATACCAATGTGTGTTATGTCCTCCCGCCTGTGCATGCGTTCTTGGCTCCAAGAAAAAGAAAGTTAGTCTCAGGAAAAAGTTGCAGCTTTATGTAAAAAGATTGTGTGACGGTATAGAACGTCAATTGATATAGTTTGATGAAATGAGTTTCAGTTTTCAGTATTGAAGTGGCGTTGAAAGAGTAATGAGTGAGACAGGAGTAAAAATAACCTCCAATGGTTAAGGAGAGTATCACCAAAACTGTTATGAAAAGTGATTCATCCCTTGAATGTTTATATTAGGAGTAGATGCAAAAAAATTGTGCTGTGTGTGAAGACGCACTCTGCCATTTAAGGCTAGAAGGACTGTTTTGTTGTAAAATGAGAACAAAACCAGTCAGCCTCAGACCGTATTTACCTGCACCCACTCCTACTAACCGTATACGAACCATCATTATAGGACTTATCCACAAAGAACTGAGAAAGAAACAATATAAACACTCGGGATTTCGAGAAGCAGTCCAGTATCAATGGTGAATGAGGTGAACAGAACATATTGCGGACACCTCGAAAGCATATGTCGCCTGTGAACACAGCTTGCATACTGTGTTGCTTGTTCGCACCGATTAATAACTTCTGCTGAAGTGAGCAAGTTATGACAATATCGACGTTGCGTAACGTTCCTGCTTACTTAACTCGTTAATTTTATATGGACATCTACTGAGCTATGCTGTATCCGAAGCCAGTGTGTGCATTAGTGAGCTGAAAGGCGACCCGCATCGTTGAACAATCAAGCCGAAGTGCTACATGGTCGTTTCGAAGCAATGCGCGATCTTTTAGATTTGCTTGGACATAAAAATTAACAAAGGTTATGCTGTGAAAGTCTATTCCTTGTTTTCCATATATATGTGTCAATGAACTGGAATTTTCTGTGCCCCTAGCCAGTTATTTTCGTTCACACTACATTAGGCTCTCACATTATGCTGAAAACTCAACAAACCAGGTAGGCGGCTCATATGAGGTGCGATTACAATCCTTGCTCTTGGAAAAGTCACAAACAAGTTTAGTTGGTGTGTTGAATAATCCTTGCTTTCAGTTGCACTAGGTCACACGTTACGTCATATACACTGCGTCAAAGCAGCTGTGAATATGTGACTAAACAATTTCGTGGTACGATTGGTCTACAAGTATGGCACTTAAACTGGGCTCATTACACCTATGTGTACCGTTCAGTGTGAGCTTCAATCTACCTGATGTTACTTGCTCTGCCAGAGGTAAACAGGTTAACTCGAATTCAATAAGTACACAGAGGTGTGTGCCTTAGTGAAATCACGTTAGAGTACACGTATTGCACCAGCTGTTTCAAACAGATCCCGACTGTAAATGCATCCCCTAGAAATTGACTCGAAACCTTCATGCTTGTTTTTACCTTCAAGCTGTCTACTCGTACGACACAATCAAAAGTGTCCTAGTAAAGTTTTACAGGTTTAGTCACAGATTTTCAGTCAGCCCTGCGTCATAATTAAACAACTGAGGCACATTCAATTTTGACCTCTCCTTCACCTCGAGGCCACAGATGTTTCGATCGAATGACCAGATTTCTGTCGTGTCCAACAGGCAACTAGCTAATTAGACGTTAGAAGACACTTGCATTGTATGTACCTCAGTCACAGTTGCTCCCTCTACGTGCTGCTCTAACCACTCCCGTAGTCATTACCACCTGTGTTTTGATTAGTGACTTTTAACTAGAACCAAACCATTAAGATACAGATTTCCACTTTTTCAAGTTGATCATCACTCACATTTGATCGCACCGTTCGCATTCAGATAGACTTTGCAGCCAGCCTCTTTCGAAAAGAAGCACTAGACTCGAGTCTCGCTCTCATTAGAGCTCGTCACTAGTGCATATCCTCGTCACTAGTGCATATCCTCGCCACGGCCGGGATTTGAACTCCGGACATTCCAATCATGAGGCAACCGTGTTGACCACTGCGCCATTGACCTCACATTAGGCACGACCGAATGATCAAATGTGAACGCTCAACCACTCTCGCTTGTGAGCAATGATCAGGTTGCCCGATCGTCTCGAGAGCAGACACAGTAACTGTCCTGTTAACTCCAATCGATAACCCCGCGATTAGGACTTCCGAGACAGGTCGAGATCACAGAACTCATTAAACCTGCAAGGCGATATTTTAGATTACTGATGAGTAGTCGGGGATTTGGTTTATTTTCAAGTTGACCATCACTCACATTTGATCGCATCGTTCGCATTCAGATAGACTTTCCAGCCAGCCTCTTTTGAAAAGAAACACTTAAAAAGTAAAAGTGAAAATTCAGGCAAAATTTTCGCCAGTGCTACTACTTAGACGTTTCATACACCTTCATCGATCGAATACCGGTCAAGCACCTTGCATTTAGAAGCGTATGGCTATAAAACATTCTAAATTGTAAAAGCTTTGTGAACAGGCAACTGAATAGTACAACGTTAAGATTGTAAGTAGACACAGTTTCTGAATTTGCGTGGATTGGAGGGGAATTATAAACTCATTTACACTAGTCGAAATGTGGTTCAACCTGGTAACTGCTATGCCACTGAAATTTGCTAGAGTGTAAAGGGAATAAATCATTATTTATTGGGTGTAGACTGAGTTGATAAACCACGTTTTTTCTTAATGTATCATCGAATTTAGTCTGTGGTCAAATCGGTTCTGTTAATAAAGACACACCTTGTTTTCAAAAAGTACGGTAAATGATGGAAGAGGTCTTAAAAGTGGGAAAATGGTCTCAGATGCACTAGAGCATCAGTCCAACCGTTTTAGAGATGGTTTTGGCTGCTGGACACAATTGAAAGCCACCCAGTAACGTCGATCTGGTTCAAAACCAGGTTTGTGCCCCCGAAATATCGGTTCTGTAAACAGCCATTACTTTACTGGAGAATAAGATGAGGCGACTTAAACGAATTTCAGTCATCGTTATAGTGAACTGGTTACCTTGGGCCATTGCGTTACCATTTAACGACAAGGTAGATGGGTCGTAACGATAAAGCATACTCATCAACCGGTCTAAAGGAAGCACTTGAGGCTCATCAGTGTCCACTGTCTACTTCTGAGGATCCGTAAGCGCAATTAAACAACAATAAGGTGCTCTTCAGGGTTCATTCTTCAGAGACATGTCCGAAAGCAAACCGGCGAATGCATCAAATAATCTTACTTGTCAGTACATCATGGGGATTGTAACAACACGCCTTTCTGTTTTTTGATGTAAAATGTGTATTATGCAGTTTCGCAGCAGATCCTGGACTATATGCTGTCTGGTTTAGCACGCGGGTGGACTTAATTAGCCAACATTATCCTGTTATCACTATCTTAATTCGTTGTATAGGTTCACAGTGAAATGCGGTTTTCATAGTAAGTGCAACATTTGTTCCTGCTGACTAGATGACATTCGACATCATTGTTTCACCAGCCATGAGGAAGGTTTTAAACCATATCTTGGAAGGAGGAGGAACATTACGATAGAAATGTCCTATCAAAGTAAGGAAATCCTATAACCTTTCTTAGCTTTAGTAAACTCTTAAAATAACTCCGAGTCTCACACACATGAGTTCTGTGCACCGTTAGTTCATCTAAGTGGTTGGGGTCAGTAAGCTGCCAGGTTTCTTATAAGGCAGGTTTTGAGTTCTAGTTTGCTTTTTACCCACTATGTTCACTGCGTACTGAACTTTCCAGAAAAGACGTGAAGGTACACAATAGGTGGGTTATCCTACAATGTATTTTCGTGATTCGTCCGTGAATCACACACACCTGGTTGAACAAAAATACAACAGCTGAATATAAAAAGAAGACCCCCAGCTTATCTTTATGATTAAAATTTCACCATCTGGTACACGACAGAAAGTTTACATTATACTCAGACCATAAGCCTCTTCTGCCAATTTTTGAATAAAAGAGTTTTACGGTCTGTATTATGGTGAACAAGTGGGTACGTGCTCGACGCTCGTCCACTAACAATGTGAAACCCCTTTCCTGAAGAGCAGTCGGAACGTAGTCCGCGTATTTCCAGCAATGTTAAGAAATATGATAAGCAGTTAGTTCTAGCCTAATCTGGGGCGAACGGCAGCAACTAAGGGAAGAGAGAACAGAAGCGCGAAGTGGACCACTGCCCACTCGGCGATACTCAAAAGCGCTCCGAGAGAGAAGTGCGTGGAAACTTCGAGTGCGTTAAACCGCTCGAAAAGGTCTAGGCCGAACGACCTTGAATAATGGAGAGATAGATGGGTCGTTAGAAGAGGAGCAAACATTCGCTGCGTGCAATTAGTTGCACGGCTGAAGAAAGTGGCATTGAGTTCATGTCAGGCCTTTTATAGCAGGCGTACACGGATTCATGCGTACAGAACAGAAAAGCAATAAAACATGGTTGCAGCCGGGATCCTTAGAGAAGCCACACGATCGCTGGTCACTACAGTATGGTCGACTACAGCAATGAGCTACCATGTTCCTGGGCACCATTTTGAAAGCCATTTCAAAAATGATCAAGTTTTGATAATACTGATGCTTTGACTCTTCTCCCATAGCAAAGCAAACAGTGGAATATCTTGATGAAGTCCCGGTCATTTCACCAACATCGATCAACTGTGTCACATACGGAATCTTTTCAGATTCGACCTATTGTAGCGAGAAGGCGTCCAATAAAGCACAATCTTTATTGCCCAAACCGCTAGTCACATGCAACGCGCGCTCTCTCGTTTATAAGTCGCAATTCCAACCCGCAGCACCTCCCGGTTTCCGTTCACACGTCGTGTGCACTTCTAACCGGTTTACGTGCGTGACCGGTGCCTTCTATCGGAGGGTTTTTCGCTTGCCATTCCTCGTCTGTTTGTCCGATTCCGTTGCGCGTTGGCTCGTCCGGCTGCTCGTGCTGTCCGCCATCCACCCAGTGCTGGCCTTGACCGTATTCCAACATCGTGTCGAGATGTTCCTCTGAATGTTGGAAAAACCACGCCTCCGATCTGGCCGTCTGTCGTATTTCGCCTGCCCTGCCTCGCCCGTTGGTCCGATCTAGTCGAGCGATGACTCATCCGGTCGCGCACGTTGTCCTTGATCCGATCGCGGCAGGTTTTCGAACGTAACTCCCCACGTTGAGGTATTCGGCCGAGCGTTCGAAAACTCGCACCCCCGACCTGGCAATCCACCACACTATGACCTGCTGCAAACTGCCAGAGTTGTGACGGAGACGACAGAAACGAATGTTTTACCACAAGTTATGCAGTAGATGTGGAGTGGTTGAGCGACATATTCAGTAAATGAAGGAATGAGACAATGCTCTCGTTGTAAGGAGTTGTTCACAACCATGAACGAATGTTGAGTATGAGTGAGGTTGTTGTGATTCCAGCAGTTTTACAAAGACACTCACTCAAGCAGTTACATCCAAACCCTCCAGGTATTAGTTGAACGAGGTCGGTGACTGGTGGTTTCGTGTACTGGCGAGGGAATAAGAGTCAGATGGAACACTTTGTTTCAAATTGCAAAATATAGGCAGCAGTAGCGGAAACGCTTTCCAAAGCAGAACTACCTTCGGATTAGTGTTTACAAACCATGGTCCCAGGTTCAACCTGACTTCATGCCCCTGGTTTGTTTACTGGCTGTTTATGCAGGCTCCAAGTGGCCAGAAGTTTTCCATAGTAAACACTTTCGAAGTCGCAGACCCTTTCTGTTTCCGGAAAACAGCGAAGAGGCAGTAGCCATCTGTAGAATTCCTAGGATGACCGTTAAGAATCCCATTTGATAAAACATGGTCCAACAACCTCCCAACAAAATTGAATAAACCGACTAATGTACGGTTTAAAATGTACTAGACTCCATTATCAAAATATGTCAAAACTAGAAATACATTACACGCTAGGCTAAAGGTTATTTATAAGGCTGAGTCAAATTACAGCTTGATGTTTTTGAATATTTTATTCATGGAACCTCAGAATGGTGTATTTAGATAGTTTATTTTTCACAAACCCGTGGGAGTGACCTACGGACCCACAGTCTTCTATTTGGACCTGTTACCCGCCGTCATTGCCTCGTCAAAGTAATGTTCGGCTGGGTACGAAGGATCTGTGTGGGGGACAGTTTGACACCAGTGGAAGGGTCGTAACCAAATTTTATCGCTGAAAATATATCCTCAAAAAAATGTAGACGTTGGTAGCACGCGGAATTTGCAACAGCTTTTGGTTCCGGCAGCATCTATCAAGATGCTTTTTCTAAGACTGTGAGTTCGTGGAGATTGTCTTCCTAAGGCTGTTTGTGATAAACTTGAGGCCATTGTGGAAATCAGTCACATTTCTCCTCAATCGTCTTTGTTACCTACAGCTCGGGGATTACAATCGCAAACATGAGGCTCACGCCACCTGAGACTTTTTTCTCTCACTTTATCCACCAATATAATTGCCGCTAAAAGCATTTACAGATTGGCAGAAGAAAACGGTGATTGTATTAGCAGATGGCTTAACACCTGTCAGAGTGATTACCACAGTCACTTATGCTAACAAGTAGCTAATCACACATTGAAAAGCACAACACCAGCCTCAGCGAAACAACCTGGCAATGTATCCTATTATCTGTTTGATCAAACTGTTCACCTTGCCGTTAGGTAACATCAACCCCAGGCTTTTGACGATCAGCCAAACCATAGTTTCCAAACAATAGCCAGTGTTGTGCGCAGAACATGAAGTCACCAGTGATCTCCTCTGGCATGCCTAACATACTCTGCTCTCTAAATCGCTACCATCATTTCCGTTGTTAAATACAAGGTTTGATTTTCAGCGAGAGGCTGATATAGTAAAACTGAAATCTTACTACCCCACAGCTTGTCCTCTCGCTGTGGAGAAAAATACATACATATACACACACTCCAATCTTCTTACAACGTGCTTTACTTTTAAGCATGCCAGCTGGTTAGTTCATGGTGATGATAATCCACACCAGTTATCAGTAATACTTATCAGTGGTTTTAGTGGACTTCGGTGTGAACTTTGTGAGGAATCCTGCACGGGAAATCAGCCCACTAGATTGTTTGGTGGAATCCATACGAGGCAATAGGCTTGGTGCGCAGCTGAGTCCTAATGTGACATCTTTGTGCACCCAAAATGACTTTATGACTCTGCTGTTAGAGCGCTTGCTGTGTTTAGGTATGTTGTTTCTGTCATGGGTTTAGAGTCAGCCGAAGTCCAGGTTTATCTGGATTGAGTCGCCCATAAATTCAGGAATTTGCGAACGGTCTAAAGTGAAAAAACCGCCTATCAAACAGGACGATTATTTTACTTATTGATCGGACAGACATTAAACACTTGTCTTGCAAAAATCCAATTGGGAGGAAACAGAAGCAACTCTGGATAAATAGTGAAGGACATATTTATCTGGACAACAATAATTTAGGTCGATATGTAACTTACTGACACTGAATGTGAACAGACGCAGTCGAACACAGGCTGCAAGTTTTGTAGCATCTCTGACCGCCAGGGTATTATATAGTAATCGTAAAATATATTTCGCGATGTACATCTCCAAGAAGACATGCCTTGGTCGTTTCCAGCCTTGTTTGAACACCTTAGATAAGGATATCCTGAAGGCAACACGAAACAGGAATACGTTGCGTCATGAACGTAAGCTTGTATCCGCTCGTCTATCAGCCCCGGTACGACCAATATGGTTTTGGTGCACGGTGTTCATACTCCGTAATATTAATATTTAGTAGGAATTCACATGGGATGAATAAAAGTCAGATCACATTTCGGGGCAACATAGACGTGTACGGCATATATGATTGTACGGTAACAATCACAAGTCACCGTTTGGCGATCGAAGCGCCCATCGCCTGGAAATATATTTCCCACTTCTTCTTCTGTGTCAAGTGGACAGAAAAACTGCAATTGTCCACCCACGGGGCCAAACCTTGCCATAAAAACACTTCACTGTGAGCATAAATGTGGCGTATGGGTTTGTGCGAGTAAGAACATTGTGCTTGGTGAATCTCACTTGACCTATGGCACGCTGTTACACTTAGAAGGGCGGAAATCTTCATCAATATCAAGTCATTAGTCAGAACCGTGGACAAGTTACGTCACAGAAGCCGAGGGAATCAATGATCAGGCACATGCAAAAATGATACCATATCCTACTGATGGATTTCAACAAGGTTTTGTTTACGGCCTACAGCACCCCAACAAAGTGATTAAGTCATGAGTTGGATCAAACTATGAAACTTGCAGAGAACTATGAATTGCATACCAAGTACATCAATGAGAGCTGACAGGAATCTTGTTAGGGTCATTCGAAACTTTGTAGAGTTTATTCTTTCTGGCCATTCATTGTGATCATTACGATCAAGCAATAATAATTTGGTTGATAAGTCGGTAACTTTTGTTAATTATACGCGCTGTAATCTTGCGAGAGTTCCAACCAAAGTGACTGAATAACAGGCCAGGCCTTTTGTGAATTATGTCAAAAATAATTCACGGCATTGCCTCACAAGCACATTCCAAACAATGTGAGTTTTTAGGTGATTAACTTAAGTAATATAAAGTAGAGAAACAGACAGCCATTCAGTAAAATCTTAGTGTAGCCTGACATCAAGACACCAACTGCAAAAGGATTTACCTTCGAATCTCGTGCAGCGTGCATTTTTTTGGCGTCTGGTTACTCAGAAGCATGTAATTAGGTTTCGTCAATATGTTGATTGTGAACACTCCAATTTCTGGTATGAATCAGAATGACCGAATTCGAATGTCCGCGGCTATTTATGTACAAACTGATGAGTTCTTTTTTTGTTGGGAGCACCCGGCTAGAAAAGATAGGTGGAATATAGGGAATTAAATTATTCCGGTTTTGATTTTTTTTGTAGTTGTATCCTGTGTATCCGTCCGGGCCAGCAAGATGAAGCGGAACCAGACGTTTATGAAAAGCATTTTTTAAATTGCACCACCTTTGTACTAACCGATAGGCGTAATGATTTGTCTATACAAGGGGTAATCCATAGTGCACGTAAAATGTATTTGTGATGCCCTAGGTCTCTGTTTGACCAACGAATAATGGATTCACGAGAGAACAAACCTCAGGTTGGAAAGACATTTTGGCGGTAAAGAAACGCTTAGGGGATTTATTAAATGGAAAATGTTGGCGGTTGAAAGTAGTCGGAAAGTGCCTTGTAAAAAAATCCATAAGTGTACCCTCAGATTGGTAAGGTACTATATATCAGTAACGTCCTATGTGTTTGGCATATGCTCCTGAATCGGAGTGAACGGTAGAACTATAATTGACTGAAAAGAATATTCAGGTGACCAGTAATTTCGCTGGTACGTGCTTGGAATAAGCAATCTGGCATGAATGTCAGTGAGCTTACAGAAAGCGTGCTATTCCAGCAGCCGGAGTGGCAGATGCAAACTCGTCTAGTGATTGTTTTACTGTCGACATTCAGATATTCACATTACCAGAAAACGGCAAAATATATTGGTCCGGTCAAGAAACGTATGTATAGTCATAATTGCTGTGTACCTAGGCATTGGCGGGCCATGCGACAAACATAACGTCGTTCTAACAGAGTCTTATCACATCTAAAATACAGAGAATGAGAGATCAGCTCCTAACCAAAACAAAAGTTACAACAGCATATTTATGTTAGTTCTGTGCCATACTAACTAGTTGTGTATAGCATACTTCCTACAAAGTTCCCCCAATAAAACTCACGTCTGTTATTCCTCAAGGATATCTACTATTGGAATGAATAGCGCTGTCACCCCATGATGGTCATTTGGTACGACGCAGCTCAGTAGAGTGAGCTATGTTTCCAGCTTTACTGACAACTGTTCGGAAGTGTTTCGCCCATTCTTGTCGTGAGTTCAACACGGGTACAAAGAGGTAATAACAAAGAGGTAGCCGAAATATCACAAGACCCTAAAAAATGGAGAGCAGAGTAGCGGCTGACTAGACCTTACTGATTCATAAACGGTTATGCGCAGTTAAAAAGACATAGAATTTACACTAGGTGATAACGCTGATTATTTACGATATCTACCACCAGGTAGTCGGTTTAAGGCATCAATGTTGGTGCGATGCTGACAGGATCGGCTGTGGCTACTGCCAGAAAGTGTATGGACTCGACTGGCAGGGCCTGACTATCCCATTCAGGACTGTCTTCAATATTTTTGTTCTCACCCGAGTCTATTTTTGACAGCAAAGATCATTTCATCAATGGGTTCGCGTTCGGTTGAAGTACATGCTATATTTTCAGTCTCGATAACACCAACAGTACGTACAACTATTGAGTCACGTTTTTATTGGAATTGAGCCAGGGACCATAGTTCATAATAACGCTCAACCTCAACTTTGATGAAATCTGTAGCAGACGGATAGTTTCATGTGCCGTTTGTTGATTATCTGTCCACTTCCATCGCGGAGGGCTTTCCGGGTTACAATGTCGGTAGAAAAAGTAACTGGATTTAAGCTAACTACGGCTAACCAATCACCAGTATTGCGCCATTGAGCGTGGAGTGGGAAGGAGCTTCCGTTCTACAATAGAGCAAAATAATGTTGTGGCCAATTAGGGAAGTAAGCAACCACGTCTATATGAGCTTGACTGCAAATCAGCAGGACATACTTATTAGATGTCACTAAAGTAAACATCTTGCTGAAAACTTAATGGACTAATCATATCAGCAGCAAAAGAAATACTTGATCGCCACTTATGCCTCTTCGTCCACTTTTAAAGTCTGCTTGTTTATTTATTCACCTGCTGTTAAGTTAAGAAACATATGAGGCATACTGTGAGGTAATTAGTCAGAAAGGTATCAGAACATCATCCAGCCGGATTAGGAAGTGGAACAGAGAGATCGATAACAAGCGTGACTGTCTCTCATCTACAGAACATGAGCTATACAATTAACCCGACCACCTGCTCCGAGATAGTTTACAAAATTCCGGTCGACTAACCAAGGTCAGCCCAACAACGCGGTTTGGTGGCGGCCGAATTGTGATTCGATCATGTTATCCACGGCCTCACGCACAGAAGGAGGGGGTTCGAACCCTCAACTTTTTACGGTCAAAGAACAAGCTATTTTGATTCCTTATTTATCAATCACAGGCGATACAAGTTGGATGTGGTCTATCTAATTAGAACTTGCAGTTGACACCACCTGAGTACGTAGAAAATTCACCCGTAACGATTTTCGGCTCTTCCTCTCAAAACTAATAAAAATGCCTTCACAAATAATCTCTGCTTTCGACCACATTTTTCACTGTCTGCAGGCCATCGCTCTCCGAATAGCTCGGACTGCGGTCAGGAAACAAGTTACAACCAACAGCGACAACAACTGAATGTCGTTATGGCGAAGAACAAGCAATGGGTGGCCAACGATGTCGGCTTTTACAGAAAACTTTAAGGTAAACAAGGCAAGTTGTAATATGGTATGCGCTTGGAACTGCCTGGTTTTATATTCATGTTTGTGTGGTATGCATGCGTCAGTGATGGTGGCAGACGTGCAAATTTTGGAACAACCACGTGGACTCGGACCACGCTTGCACAGAGACCATGAGCACCACTTGATCGAACAGTCGCAAGAGGTGGAACGAGCATATTAACCAGGAAATGGCAAGAGTCCCTTCTCCATCATTCCTAGTTGCACTGATCGTCAAGTCTGTGTAAGTGATACCAAATGTAAAAAGTTGATTCAATTATCACTAGTCAATCGGGTCAAGTTGACAGGTGAGCTGAACATTTTGAAGAACGTTTCAACGACGAGACCCGAATGGTCAGTGAGTTTGTTCCAGAGGGCCGTCCGTCCGTCTGGAGCAGAAGTGGTCCTGGAGCTCAGGTTATTGAAACGTGACAAGGCTGCTGGACCAGATCTCCTCTCTCCTCCTATCTTCGAAGATGGTGGGGAGAGATTGATGTTGGAATTTCCCTAACTCCTCCAGGCGATTTGCGAATCTGAGTAAGTATCTCGTGATTTTTACCTAACACTGGTAATCTCCGTTTTCACGAACGCAACTCGAGGTCTGTGTGACAACCGCAGTGGCGTCAGTCTAGTGTTCGTTGAGTAAAAGTTGCCCTCTGGTCATACGTCACATCGGTTCACTCTGTGCAGAGGAAGCCGGATGCGTGAAGACCAGGCAGGATTCACATCCGGTCAATGGTGTGCGTTAAACAATCCACTGTTTCTATCTAAAACCTCCTCTTTCCTCTATGAAAACCATTTCACCCAATCTGAAATGTGGAAATGCCCGGAACAGTCGAGAGGTGATGTTCGCTAGTTTTTTGCATGTTTGACCTTTATTCCGATGTGCCCTGCGGTGGCTTCATGAACCTGACTACTATTTTTGGTAGGTGTCATTCAGCTTACTGATTTGAGAGTGTGTGTAGGTCACAATGACTACACAATTACCTTGTACTTTTCTCTTTGATGCACATGCCTTTGGAGTAGAACAAAAGGGTTTCTTGCAGTTGTCTTTTGGTTTGTCTCGGGATGAACTATCGAGGACAGTTGCATTATTCTCGGGACCAAGATTGTCCTTGTTAATTATCACGAGAAAAACCCGATGTCTATCAAGCGCACTACTGTAATGTAGACGAACCAGCGTATTCTATCAAGGGTGTACAACATTGAGTTGGGCATATTTCTATCCTCTGACGGATCCTGAAACATCCCCACTCATATTGCAGGCCGATGGTCTTGGCCTCCTTAGACTTAAAGGCTGGTAGTCAATCGGTTGCCCATAACGTTCTTTGAACAGCCCACTTCGCAAGGGAGTGCCAGCAAAATACGTGATTCTTAGCAATCACAAGAGGCACACTCTGCAAGCAAATGAAAGTTTGCGGAAAATTGTCTCGGGCGTTCATCTCATTTAGTGGTGTTCGTAAAGAATGTCCGATTTCCCCTTTTCTGTTCGATTTTGTCGAGGACGACATTCTGAAAATTCGTTGAAAGAGCCGTTGAGCTTGTTTTTGGAATTCTTTTTGGTTACAGGCTCACTGACATGGGACATGCGGATTGTACCGTTGTACTCAGCCCTTCTACGGAAGATATGCAGACCATACTGAACAAGGGAAGTGAACTGGCTGGCATGTATGTAATGCACGTCCCACCCTCAAATTCCAGAGTGCTATGGCATTCCCACTCCCAATTCCCTCATCGTAGGTAACCCGTGTGAAGATGTGGACGGTTCCACACACTTGGTTAGCATCATCCCACCAGTTTGTAATAGTGTTGATGAGACATCAGCAAGCATAGGAAAGACATGGGATGTCTTTGTCAACCTACGGCATCTGTGACCTCACACAGACGTGCGCTTACCGTTGAGAAAAGAGGTGTATGATGCTTGTGTACTCTCTGTTTTTGTTCCATGACACAGAAACGTGGCCTGTTCGCGACCAAGCTCTCATCAAGTTTGTCATGTTCCAACATCGTTGTCTGCGCCAGTTAGCTCACATTCAGTGAACTGATCGTGTGAGCATCGCGGTTGTTCGCCGGCACATATTCCGGAGCGTTTGGGATTTACGATCATTTGGTCAACTAATCGCGTTGCACAGTCTGCGATGGTTAATCTGCGTGCTCCATATGCCATCTAATCGTTTACCGTATCGAATACTGTATACTGGATCCACCAACAGTTGAGTGAAACCGCGTGGCGGTCAGGCAGCAGCGTGGTCAGGAAGTATGAGGACCGTGAATGCTCTATTGAGCGAAGTGGATAGGTGTCGACTACCTAGCTGAGGTTTTCATGATCACTCAAATCGTTGGTTGGAAACGTTAACCGATATGTTGATGTGCCGCAGTCGATGTCCTGATTGCATCCATACCGTTTGTAGTTCTTCCGCCTGGTCTTCTTTTGCTAACTTTCAACCATCTTAATAACGTTTTCCTTGTGGATATTCCACGTCACTGTTGAGGTGAGTGGTTGCCTGAGCCACAATACATTGTGCTCAGTTCCAACCTTGTTATGATAGCGGTGATATTTGTTACGTGATGCCGTTTCTCAACTTATGAGAGGACTGACTCTGGGAATGTTCTTACGCGTGTACTTGATGCTGTGTATCTTGAAGCGTGAGCGTTTTCCCCAGTGATCTCGCAATGTCGGTTATCATTTAGAACAGCCCTAGTATTTTGAGTTACTGTACGCAGTTTATATTACATACTAACATATTTTTTTATGATAATTCATCACTTTAGTGTTGTTCATTACTGCGCTCTCTAGTTTAGGATCAACACACTTTTGGTTCAAAATTTTTGCTTCACCATTTGGTCTAATTTCTGTTGCCTGCTTATTGCTTCAGTTCTCGTTACACAAAAAGCAACTCCTTAGTCAGCTGATCAAAGTCAAACGTGTGATTATTCAATTCGATTTTGTTTAAACATCTTTTTAGTGGGATTCTCGGATGCTGTTTGATTCCATTCTGCTGCAATAGTTGTAAAGATGCATTACACACATGCCCCAGATGTGGAACTACCATCACAACGGTTAAGCGCTGCTGACAGACAGTGTAATGTATTGTTTATTGTTGTTACACACTTTTCATTCTCTCAAACAAATTAGCTTTTTTGAAAGTAACTGGCAAATTGTGATACTTCTAACATATTATTTCTTTAACTTCATATAAAAATCTTTAACAGTTGTGTAATTTTTATTCGATTCATTGTGAAAATTCCTTATATAGAAAAATTTTGATGGTTCATGTGTTCATTCTTGTTTACTTCGCACAGCTTTTACCTACGTTTTTCTTGTGTGTGCAACAGTCAGTGGTCTTGGAACCATGTGCTTCTTTGGCGAGTTAAATTTCCCGTGCTAGGTCAAGTATACGGTAATATCAGCTATGTGCTTGTTGAGAACTCACTTTCGGCGTGAATTTTTGTTTGGCGTTCACCCGACGTGCAATGGAGAAGCCAGGTCTGCCGGATTCGATAGCAAACTGATACGTTTCTTTACTGATAATACTGACACAATATGTGACAATATTCTTGAGGCTTTTGATACATAATCTGAGCTTTCTTGGTCAACAACGTTATGCTCTCTCGCTGTTCGATGAAAACGATCGTGATTAACATTGAACATGATGTACAATAATAGAACTGTTCACGAGTTAGTTTGAAGTGATTCTAAGTTACCTTTCTTATATCAAATCCATTTTGTTCATCACAAACCCCATGATGTGAGTTTATTGTGTTCCGTTAAAGACAACTCGTCAAACCTGCTCAAATAAACTTTTCGACTTTCTTAAACATGATGCATTTTAAGTCTTCTTGTGAGCAGTGTCAGATAAACAGTTTCCAGCAATTCGATAAAACAGACCCTTCTCAGTAGGTAGCATTGGATGCGTGCCACGTAATTGAACGTATCAGCGTAGTTAACCAAACAAAACTGTCTCCGTCTTCCATGTTCAAGTCCGCTGTTGATCGTCAGTTTATTTTTGTCAAAGCTTGAACAGGTCAACCAACAGGTCTCATTAACGTACAATTTCGAATTACCCTGGATCGAGTCGTCCCCGGTACAAGGTGAATCGTTGTGTACGTTACGTGATTACATTGTCAACATGTTAACTACAACACTCTTGTTTTAACGGCTAATTTTTCCACTCAGTTTGAAGTTCATTTATGCGAACCTGTACGACCTACAGTATTCCGCATTTGTATTGACAGGCTGATTTTGAAGTTCATTGTTAATTAAGTACAAAAAACAGGGTTATTTTGAAGACCTGAGTTAATTAATTTGATGTAAACTTTGTTCCCACGGCGTGATGGAAATACTCTGCGGAAAAGGTTTTCGTACAATTCGTACAGTAACCGCTTAGAAAATGTCGTGCCAACCTATTTTTGCTCGCTGCTGGGATTTTTGAAACAACTTGAACAGTTCAGCCAGATAGACCATCTAACCATTTTCCGTTAGCTGACTTAAGAAGATACCGATTATGAACTTGGCTGTTCCAGTGCTTAGCTGAACACTTCGTACGAGCGGGTCATCAACCTCTCTGTAATGTATTTCAAGTGCGGTAAGTCAGTTTTTACTGTTAAGTGAAGAAGATTTTTGAGCGAGAGCAACATGGACAAAACATTAGTCAAAGTGTGCTGAGTGAACTTTCGGCCCGATCACTTTTAAACAGGTGGATAAAGTAGGTATACGTTTGGAAGGTCTTGAAAGATATTTGGTGACATCAACCACCGTATTTTCCCTCTATTTTTTGCGAACAATTTTAACTCGGTAACAAAATGAAAACAGTTTTATAACCAAAATAGCAAAACTTTTATTGTCAACAGAGGAAGTATAATAAACAACTATTTTTCTGCAAAGTGTATATACTAGTTAACCTCTTCAGAGGCCTGTTTGCCATTACGTTTTACTTCTGAGACTCTGTGGATCCTGCGATCTTCGTTTGGTAGCATTTTTACTATACTGCGTTTGTATGTGGCCGATGAGAAACTACGCAAATCCAGGTAATTTTCTTTTCATTTGACGATGACTAGCCATTGCAGTGTATCCATAAAATAAATGAAAACTCTCATACACACCATTTCGCACGACACAGTTAGGTCAGGATCAACATCTTTATGACAATCATCAGACAGGGAGATATGGTGAGACTCCACCGTAAACAAAAGCAGTCCCTCTCAAACCAGCGATTGTCAGTTTTGCTTCCTGTTGAATTATTACACTGGCATTCTTATATATTGGCTAGGGTTTATATGGGACTGAGGTTAGAACTGAAGGTCCTCCAACCCTCAGCCCTTCGCTGAAATGCCCCTGTCCTTGTGATATACGCTGTATAAACTGAGGCGCTGTCTTACTGAAAAATCACAGACCCAGTCCACTTTAAAGAAATCTGGAGCTCTGGAGAAGCTTCCAGCATCCGACAGGAAGGACCATTTTCGTGATTATCATGATGAATGACCAATCAATTTCAAGAAAGACTGAAAATGTCCCTTTGAAAAACCGGCGAAAGTTACTTGTTACATCGCCTGAAGGATAGCTCCTCCTTCCGGGAGCCATCCCAACAATGTACTCATGCATTAAGCACAACAACATAAGCCTCATTTTTCATCGTTAAATAAAACCAACTGCTGCTGATGAGTCCAAGGAGCCTTAGTTTTATTCCATGGAAAATGATGCTATATCTGTTGGCCATTCAGTGAGAAAGTTGTATTCATTGTGTTTCAGTTCAAACGCGGGGCACAGTTTAGCTTTCGCTTCACCACAATTTGAGGCTGTCACGTTCAGGCGTCCAGTTGAGCTTCGAAGCATTTCGTATTGTGTTCAAAAATAGTCGTTAACATGATGTTTTTCCAATGCCGTTCATCTTGTCTTTTACTTCATCCGCGCGATGTGTACTCATCTCTCAATACTGGGTTTGACACTATCCGTTGACTAGAAGTCTCACTGGATCAACTCGGATAGTCAGTCGCATCCCTGGAGTGTTGAAATCCTCAACTTTCCCAGTCGGCCAGGTTAGCGGTTTGCAGTATGACAGTCAGCGCACATTTAACTTCCATTCATGCAGGTGTTGTTATTTGGCTACAAAGTCGCCATCGGACCAGCAACCGCAACAGTGATCACCGGGTCTTTGAGCGCATCCGGTTCCCAATGGGCTTGCGCCCACGTGACCGGCTGATGTTTGGCAGCGCCTCAGCCCGCCAACAAAGTAGCAGCCTGGGGCAATCGCACAGTGTTGCTGTGACCACTTCTCATATTTACTGACAAAGAAAAGGGATATTTATCCAGGTTCACTTGACTGATTTATAGGAAGAGATGTTCGTTGTTCGCAAAAATGGTTGACCTTACCTTAAGAATAGTATCGTCCATACATAATGGTCCCGTGTGAGTTTGTTAGGGACTATATACATTTCGATAGAATTGGACCGATTATTAAGAAATAATGCTCAGGTACCTGTTTTACAAACTCGGCAGATGGTTTCGTTCGGTTCATCGATACATCCGTTGCATTTCTATATCACATAGAGAGTGTTGTTACAAAGCTGCAGACTGAAGTCCGGAAACTTATCCATTACTGTATGCTTTCAATAAACACCCTGCAATAACGATAGATCACTTAAACACGTAAACCAGACTTAACTCAGGCCTATTTTTATCAGTTACCAGCGAACACAGCTCAGATTTTAGGTAGAGATAACGGATACAGATTAGAGAATAGAGAAAAAAAGCAGTATCCGACATATCACAGTAAAGAAAATTTCAATCTTCATCGAATTAGCTAGTGAATGTAGCCGAGCGCCCACAGGTGCTGATTCAGTCATATCTGATATGAGATCGATGGCGCACTGATGGCCGTAATTGCCTCTTAAAGGCTTAACCAAAAATCTAGTCCCGAATTCGAAAAGTGTATACGCTGATGACGAGCTCTAACAATAACAAACCTCAAGTATAGTGTTTCTTTTCCAAAGGGACTGACTGAAACGTCCGTGAAAATACGATAGCAAACTAATACAGCCCGCAATGTCGCTTTATGCACGCAACCTTTGAGCCTCAGAGAGGTATCTCTCTGTTGCCATAGGTGCCCCGGATTGGCGAATATCGCCCTAGCTTTGGAGATGGCCGTTCCTATTTCATTACGTAGTCAAAAATATCTTGCATTTACAGGCTGCAAATTCCATTCTGAAGTGTTTAACAGAACGCGATATGGCGTCGATCGTATTGTGCGGCACCAGCGACTAAGCAACGAGGAAGTCAGAAGACGGGCATTTGGTAGTGATTGTTAAACGAATTCTCATAGTCGAATTCTCATAGTCGCACAGAATTAGATGGTCAAGTCATACACTAAAGATGCCAGCTGGTTATCCGCCACACCGAGTACTGCTTGTCGACGCTGTGGTCGACTGGCACAAGGTACGAGGTGGACAGATGATGATCTGGCGTACAGAAATAAAGTCGCTTATGAAGGGTTTGGTCACTGTAGATCGGGCTCGCTTCCAAGCCTGGGGACCTCACGACTCACAGAATTTGTGCCTGGAGACCTTAGATGGTATAGCGGATAATCAAGCCCAGTGGCGTGAAGGTTGTAGGTGTTTGGTCGAGTTGTCTGTGAAGTGACTGCACTTAATGACGCGCGGCAGTGGAAGCCGTTTTGATGTTTTGCTGTTGACGCCTTACTTCCACCTACAGCCCGATTGTTTGTTTGCAAGGTGTAGGCACCTTGATGTTGAACACTGGAATGTAGACGACGCTATTTTCAGTAGTTTGGTCCCTTTCCGTCGCGTTTTTCTTCTTTCTTCTTGGGAACTTTTACCATGTAGCGTTTTGGTCATAAGCTAGCCCAATTTGGAATGACGCGCATCCTTCTTCCCGCCTATTGTCGACCACTGCGTGTAAGAATAACTTTATTCTACAACGCTTGCTTTCATAGTCCGCCAACCAAAATATCTAAATTTTGCCAAGTGAAATCAAATGTAAACCTAGTTTGAACAACAGTCCAAGGCTCCGGACTACCCAATCGGAACTGACGAAATTGAGAAAGCGTGGTGCCCAAGAAACAAAAAAAGACGTGATTTTATGGTCAAGGTGCCAAGAGTGAAATTTCCCATCTATGGGCGACTGGCTAGATAGGATAACTTTAAGGTGTTTCCATGAATTCGCCAACAAATGACAATCTTCCGGTAAAATTCAAATGCCGGTTAAACAGAAAACCTAAAATTATTGATGTGTTGGGGTTTTACCTAAGAAGTTAGTAACATGTGTGTGGGGTTTTTCCAGTAGAAAAGGCACGTTCGCGCACAGTGAAGCTAAGTTTGAATGTTGTCTGCTTGACAGTTATATTGGCTTGTTAGAGCAGATGCCAGATAGAATGTCACTTAAGAATGTTGTTGATTAGTTTTCAAAATATCGGTTAGCCATTTTCCAATAGTACGCAAATGTTCAAATAAGTTGTCCAATAATTTTTTCTTAATCGAGGGTTCAAATGTCGGTGCGTTTGACAGCTTTGCTAGCGATCCATGAGCCAGCGTACTCGTCTGAGTATCCTCATCCGCTCGTTCCTACCGTATCGCCTTGTTTACCTGTTGGTTGAACCACATACTATCGTATTCAAACGAACACTGCTGCCTCTACGACTAAACAATTTCTATGCTCAGCAGTGGCGTTGGTGGATTCCAGCGTGAACTGTTTGAGAAATCCTGCCGGGGCAGTCGATCCCCTGAATCATTTGGTGGATTCCATATGAGACAGTGGGACGGGTGGGTAACAGAGTCCAAATGTGAAATTTCCGAGCTCCTGGTGTGGCTTCGTAGCTCAGCTGGTAGAGCGCTTGCCGCGTTGAGGCATGCTGTGTCTGTCGCTGGTTCGAATCCAGCCGAAGCCCTGACTTTTCACAGTTGGGTCTCATCTAAAATCATAAATCTGCCATACTACTCATTAGTTGGGTTATGTTGCTTCACTTGTTAATGGCTGGCGAATTATTGCAGTTTGACATCAATAAATGAGACAGGTATGGCATTCACCTTTGTCTGGTAGCTATCAATCTCCAGTACATAAAACCTTCTTCTACAGACTACCTGTATGTGAAGAGGTAGTCTCGTTAGACATGGGCCAATGTAAGTAGTAAGTACAGAACTGTGATCACGTTTTACTATGCCTATACTCAACTACTCAACATCAAGCGGCCCACATCTTACAAACTAACAACCGAGCTATAAGTGGAAGGAAGATGTCAACGGCTTTCAGAGCTGGAGTTAACAGCGTCTGTAGGATACACGTGTGGTAATGTGAAGCGCACGGAACGTTCTGATAACGCCTAACACGATCAGCATAGCAAGTTGTGAGTTTAAGCTCTCTTCGGCGTTCTCGTTTTATTAGAAGCATGTTCAGACGTGCATTTTATTGATTTCCAATTGGTTTTATGTTTTTTTCAGCCTCTAGTCAATCCCTCCATGTCTCACAAAACTGAAGGGATGTCTAATGAAAAGTTATCCAAGTTTCAACATGTTGACTGTGTTTTTCAATCGAAAACGTTTACGATGTTTTCTTAATTAAGATTATTTAGTAGACATTTTAGCTGTATAGCCGATCTTGACTTCAGCAAGGTACTGCAATGAGACGGTGCGAAATGTACTTGCAACCACAGTGCAACCTAGTGCCCATCAAATCCTCAAGTAACTTGCGTTTAAAACGTCGGTGTTTGACGTTTCGTCAGCTACTGTAACCAAACAAAGAAAACAAAAGAATGGCGTTACCTTATTTATATCTGAGCAAAAGTCACCGCATTTCTATAACGACACATTGTGGACGGTTTAAACAGTAGGAATTACAAGTTACAATATGATAAAGCACGCCAACATTTACTGGTTATCGGGATAACACAAACTTTACAAACGACTGTTTAAAGCATACAAAATCAATGGTGTTGGACCGTGCCCATCTCCGCCTACCGAAAAATGGTTTGTTTCACGATGCGATCAAATCAAGAAGGATTCACGAACCGTGTAAATAATTCTAGGCTGTTTACTGCTAATGTTCCTCACTGTGACACAGCAGTCTTTAAAAGGCATTTCGGTAGGTGATCTTGCCCTATTTCGAAGTTGGCACTTAGTTACGGAAAGTAGGATGTTCCCCATATTAAGTTTCATATGACAAGGATTTTTTGTCAAGCACTACAGAAGTTTGGGTCTTCGTAAGTTTTCGATTAAAGACGTATAGTTGTTCTCCCGGAGTCTCGACCCAAGGTAAAGTTAGGTTCCACGGATGCGCCCAGTGTCCTTTGCTACATGGAGGGAGAGATGACACAACTGGTGATGCCGCAACTGGACAATTACACCGAGTCAGTCGGTCTCAATCAAATCCGACCGCAAATTCACGGATCAATTCTGGATTCCGCGAGCTACATAGCCCACCAGAAAGAATATATGTGCAATACACATGCAACCGTGAGTGGCTAGTTGGCATTTTCGACCAATAAACCAAGATATTATCGTCACCTTGGTGAAGACGAAGACACAACCACATAAACTGCCAAATTCGTCCATAATCTAAAAGATGGGTGTCCATTAAACTAGAAGCCATAAAGTAATAATTCTTGTTTGCCAAGTGTCTATATATTGATTCCATATCTGTTAACAAAACGTTGACGTTCAACGGAGTATGTTGTTCATTAAGGCCTTCTGCAGTATACTTAACGAAATATTACCATTTCTCTGATGTTATGCGTCATGTATTAGATCCACCAACTATGACCGACTTTTATATAAATAACAAATAAGCAAAAGACCGTGTTGTTACCATTTAGCTCAACAGTCGTCTGAAAGCAGTTGCATAACGAGGGCTGGTTCTGTTGGCGTGCTGTTCCTTTAGACCTTACTATTCTCTGTCTACATTGTTGATCCACAGTCAGATATTAAGCAGAGCTATTGAGAAGCCGGCTGTCATTCTACTAATCGTGAAGGTAGTTGCGAGGTCAGCAGAACTACTGCACAATCGACACGGTCTTATTCTGACCATTAAGTTGCAGAAATAAATTCCCAACTGGCTACAGAATTTCGTATCATTCACAAACCAGTTTAAAAATGGTTGACAAATGAGCGTCTCTCTAGGTCGTACTGGTCTCGGGTTTAACCTGTTTATATATCTCGATGAAATGCACGGATTTTCTTTGGTTCTTGACTTTGTAGAGAACCCTCTATAGGCGAACTGGACAGCTATGCTCGGATAAATTGAGAACAATTGTTGACCGGCTGGCACAGGATACCTGTCACAAGTGACCGCTGAACGTAACTAGCGTACACCGTACGGTTGGCGGCATCCGATTCGGATTAGCCTGTCACAGTGACCGACGCCAAAGGACGCCTGAGCTTAGCCATCACTGCAATTGGCTTGCGCTGCACCAATTGCAGTTTCACCAACACGCCACTTATCCAGTGTAAACCCGAAGGAATAAGACCGGGAGGTGTGCCAGTGGGGACTTTCTGTCCAGCCCGACAATGCTGGTTAGCCAGTTGATTGGCCAGAAAGGAAAGGAAACTCTTATCTCTCGGAAACAAAACAGAGAGAGACTGCAATGACGACATCTAAACTAAGAAGAAAGATTTGTAAAGTGTAATACAAGATGCATTGCAGTATAGGAGTGCAGGTTAGTGCATCCCAGAGAAGATAGGGATGAAAAGCAAAATTCATACTGGACTACGAAAAGCCAGACGGACCACTCATTATACAGTACACCAACAAAGCCGAAGAAAAGAATGGATAAAAGACCACGGACACTCAAGTTTCTGAAAAGAAGAGCGGATTAATTGCCAATGACCACGATGTTGGCCGATGCAATCATTAACAGAAGTAGAATTAATATACTGATATGACCCACTTGAGACTAACGTACTCGCCGCCTATTCGCCGACAGTGTACTATGAGTACATTGATGGCCTACTAACCCCAAACGGCCAACGCATTCGCGGCCACACACATCGCAACGCCATATAGTCACGTCACCGCGACCTATGGCACCGGTGGTTCCTTTGCGTACCGCACGCTTCCGCTCGCGACCGCGCAATAGTTGCTCGTAGAACCTTCGCACGCCCGCCCGAACCGTATTCCTCCAGGCCGTCCGGTTCAACGCCAAATCTTCCCAACATCTAAAATCAATGTTAAACGGGAAGAACTTATCTGCACAACATCTTGGTACCTCCGCTTCTGGCCACAGGGATTTCGCTTACCTGACGTCACTTGTCCCTACAGTAACTGCTTCGGGATACGGTCATCGCCCATCCGACGAACGTGACCGAGCCAACGGAGCTGGTTCAGCATCAACATGGCTTCCATCCTGTCCGTGCCCGCTCTACGTAGTACCTCAGTGTTCGGAATCATGTCCGACCACCGAATACCCAAGATGCGCCTCAGACACTGAACATGGAAACGGCTCAAATAGCTCACGTTCCGCTGATACAGTGTCCACGTCTCACTGCCGTACAGCAGGATAGACAGCACCATTGAGCGGTAGACACACAACTTCGTGGCCATCTTCAGGCTGTGATTCTTCCAGACACGCCTTTCAAGACGTCCGAAAGCAGCGCTAGCCTTTGCCACACGCGCTCTCAACTCGCGGTCCACGGACAGATCTGTCGACAAGTTGCTACCCAAGTAGCAAAAATCCCCGCAGCCATTCACAGTGTCTCCAGCGATGCGAATTTCGGGTGGAGGTACACAAGCAGCACCTCCACCAGGAGAAGGCTGAAAAAACGAATACGTCTTACCTGTGTTGATGTCCAACCCGAACTTCGATGCTGCCGAAGCGAATGCTGTAGCTAGACGTTGCAGCTCTTCTTCGCTGTGCGCTAGCAAGGCGCTGTCATCGGCGAACAGAAGCATCCGCATCCTTGAGGTCTGCAGCCGGGTTGAGGCGCCAAATCGTCGGATATTCAACAGACGCCCGTCCGTCCGGTACTCCACCTCGACACCATCCTCTCCAGAGTTCTGAAAAGCAACTGTTACCATCGCAGTCAAATATAAACTAAATAGGGCTGGGGCTAGAACACAACCCTGCTTCACGCCAGTGACGATGTCGAAATCATCAGAGGTCGATCCACACGATTGCACCTTCGCCTTCATGCCCGCATGCAACAATCTAACCATATTGACGAACTTACCTGGACATCCAAACTTACCAAGCACCGTCCACAGCGCCTCGCGGTTCACGGAATCGAACGCTTTGGTGAAGTCCACGAACAGGGCATACAAGGGCTGATTCCGTTCTCGGCACTTCTCCTGAAGCTGTCGAGCAGCAAACACCAGGTCGATTGTACTCCGACTCGACCGAAATCCACACTGCTCCTCGGGAACATTCATCTCCAGAACGGACGCATTCAGTCGGTTCAAGAGGATTCTGGCAAGCACCTTGCCTGCACAGCTCAAGAGGCTGATACCTCGGTAGCTGTCGGTGCATTGCTTGCTACCCTTCCCTTTGAACAAGGGTACGATGAGGGCATCCTTGAAGTCTTGCGGCATCACCTCGTGCTCCCAGATGGAGTGAACCAGTTGGAGCAGAGCGCGTTCCAACGCCGGACCGCCATTCTTCAGGATCTCACCTGGCAGCCCATCCTCGCCTGCAGCCTTCCCGTTGCGCAGTTGACCAATCGCCCTCTGCAACTCCAGCAAGTCGGGGGCGAGAGCAAGCGAAGATTTGACGTCCTGTTGCGGCAGACTGTTAACAGTCGCCCAATCAATTGTAGTAGGGCGGTTTAACAGGCTGCCGAAGTGTTTGCGCCATATTCCCATGATGTCTTCCGGCTGGCTGCAAGAACAACCGGTGTCCACGTCTACCAGTGCTTTAGTAGACTGGATAGACGGACCGAAGATCGCCTTAAGCGAATCGTAAAACTCCTTGTGTTGCCGACGATCTGCGAAGCCCTGCATGCGCTCGCCCTGTTTCCTCCACCAGTTGTCCTTAATTCCGCGAACACGCTCAGCCAGTTGACGGCGGATATTCCGGAACCTAGTCTTCTTCGCTCCATTGCCAGGGTCCATTGTGCATGTGGCGAACGCGGCATTCTTCTCTCGTACCAAGTTGGAGATAGCCACGTTGTTGTCATCGAACCAGTCCGGGCGTTTCTTGCGCTCCACACCGATCGTCTCGGTGGCTGCTGCCATAATCTGTTTCTTCAGATGTTGCCACATACCCTCGGGGGTAGTGGGTACAGGATCATTGTGCAGGCGAGCGACGACTGCACACTGAAAGGCAGTCTTCGTCTCGGAGTTCTCCAACCTTCTGATATCCAGCTTCTGCCGTTGTCCAAAAGATCTACAATAGACGGACTCGCATACATGGATTAACAATTTGGTCCTGACCAGCCTATGATCTGTGCTACATTCAGCTCCACGCATCACTCGCGTGATGCGCACTTCACGAATGTCGCGCTGCTGCACAATCACGTAGTCAAGCAGATAGTGGTGACCGCTTCGTGGATGAGTCCACGTCGTGATGTCGCTCGTAGCCTGCTGGAATCGGGTGTTCGTGATAGCCAGCTCGTGAGTAGCACACAGGTCCAGCAGACGATCACCGTTCTCGTTGACTGAACCAATGCCGTAGGGTCCGAGGACTCTCGGCCAAGCCACCGAGTCGCGCCCAACTCTAGCGTTCAAGTCACCCAAAACAAACAGTCGGTCACTCACCGGCGCCGACCGGAGTGTGGCGGACAGCTGATCATAAAACTGGTCCTTTTTATCATCAGTGTGACACATAGTTGGACCATAAACACTAATAAATGTAGCACACTTACCTCGACCGAGTCGCAGGCGCATCGACAGCATTCGGGGGCTGATGCCGTGCGGTTCGTCTATCATTAGAGCACTGATGCGATCAGCGATTGCAAAACGGACACCATGCTCCCGAACACTGTTTGCCGGGTAACCTATCCAGTAGAAGGTGTACCCAGCACCTGTTTCCCGCAACTTACCTTAATCTGCAAGCCTTGTCTCACTCAAGGCTGCTACGTCGATTCCATATCGGCGCAGTTCCATCGCGGTCGTTCTGTGGCGCCCCATCGATTCAGCAGTGTGCGCACGTTCCACGTCCCAGTCGTTAGCGTCTTGAATTCCCGGGCCTGTTTCCAGCTGGTCTTCTGGGCAGTGAAACGTAATTGAGCATTATCTGCTCGGGGGCTCGTGGTTGGGAGGAAGTATGAGGGTGAATGTCTGGCAGTAGAATATTTTTGCCTATCCACCCTGCCATGAGCAGCAGATAGGGCGACCTGGTTTATCCTGCGCGACGGCCGATGCAGTATAGTATTTGGTTTATTTTCTACTATCATTGTTTGTGCGGGCTTTGAATACTGCCAGGAAGCCCAGACCTGTGGAAGAGAGCAATTAGGGCCATCAACCAAAGCTTTTGGCTAAGAAGCCTGTACCGCAAGGCAGCAGCTGTCTCACACACACGCAGACGCCACAGCATCAACCATCAAGGAGAGGATCGGCAGCCATATCAAAACAAGTCCAGCACTCACTCACAGGAACGGTAAAACAGTACACACGATCCTAGCAATCAGACAATCAGTCCAGGCAAAAACAAGCAACTCGTCCAACACACAGTCATCACGCAGAGCAAACGCACGCATCTGCTTTTTGTCTGGCTGCTCCCCTTTAGCCAATCTGACAAGGTTGAACCCGCAAGGACCGAAGTCCTAGTCAGCACAGCCCTCCGGATCAAAACAGCACGCAAGCCTGACCACCACGCCAAGGTGGCAGGAAGGGTCAGGTACACCATACACACAACTGTTGACGGGCAGGGTTCAAGTAAACTTATCAAATCCTCAAACAGCAAAAGTTCATTCTGGTCCTACTCAAGAAATTTACTCACACTAAATAGATCCATACAAACCTGCTACCAGCTGAAAAGAACTGAGCAAATACACGGTAAATACAGAATATACGCGACCGGGTAACGGTAGCTGTAGGGAACTATGGGTGCCAGAAACAACTATAACGAGACAGAAATGTTTTATTGATCCGATTCTATTCTACAGCACTGTAGCAGCCGACACCAGCAAGCCGCCCACAGAATCCCATCAGCGCCACATAGGCAAGCTCACCCATATATGGATGATGCCAATTCTCTCGGTACCAGTGCTTAATCATGTTCTCTGCTGAACCCATTGGTTTAGCATCCAAACCTAGGGAAACACCAAATTCCCTGCAAACGATTACTAAAGGTATATCGTCAGAATAAATCCACAGGTTGCTGATGCAGAACGGTAGAGGCCACTATTAGAATTACCCAGTGACCATTAGAGTGTTAGCTTTTTAGCGTCTGGACGGTCTACATTTTCTCAGCTATTTTGAGGGTGCTGGTAGCAGCAATTCCCCTGGTTATCGGTTAGCCGTACTAATACCAATTTCGTTCACAATTATGGGGCATTGATTGAAAAAGCACCCGGTCGGATTCGAACTACCGCCTGGAAACCAACATGGAGTCTGACGGGTTTCTATATTTTACCAACCTGTGGACGTCCATCGCACATGAGTATCTTAGGAGGTATGTTAAATTATTGGGATGGTCGTCCACACTGAATGAAGGGTGTGTATCTAGCGGTAGCCTTCTCAAGAGTTCTCCACTTCGATGAGTGTTTGACAAGACTATCTGGTCTCATTCCTCATTAACTGCATTGCAGATAATGGTCTGGATGTAGTACTCGGGGATTCTGGGGATCTCTGAGTAAAGCTTCTGCCGGGTAGTTCATCGACTAACAGTGGACGTATGGACGATATAGCCCGACTTGCTGCTTTTGTAAATAACATGCAGACTATAAGGAAACAGATAAATGTTTTGGGTAACCTGCATGGTGTGCAAGTGAAGTGTAAATTGTTACTACATGAGTAGTTCAGCTCCGACTCTATCTTTGCTGTTGCTGACAGGCTGCTTGGAATTTTTGAGCACTTTATTTACATGGGGACTGTCTTCACATCAAACGGTAGCAATGTTAACCATGCTTCACGGGAACGGCAAAAACATATACCGTAGTAACAAATCATTGCGACATTGCACGCACACACAATTGTCGATTAGGAATTACGTCGCAATGGGTAGGTATCGGAGATTTGTTCCATCCATGTGGAAGAAGCACATAGATTCTGGGTATTCGATAACGTTTGTTTCCACTAGTTGGCAGATAGCCTGTGCATCGGGACAGGTCGTCCAAGTACACATGAAAAAAACACGAGTTTCCGAGTTTCAATCAAGGTGATGAAAATACACTCTTTGTTGGCCTGGGCAGCTAACTCCTTATGCCGATGGAGTTTCCGTCCCACTGTACAATAAAATATGCAGCTGGTGATCTTGACGGTTTGAAAAAACGGAAGTTGGGCAGGTGATAATGTGCCAATATCCAGGAAGACCCTGATCGTCACAGTGAGCACGATTGGTAGATGCTGCCTGCTGGGTAGGGAAATTCACGATCATCCACAACGGTGGTTGCAAACACCCCAGTACATGTTGTCGTATCGCAATCAGCGATGGATCTGCATCCATAAGGCTACTGACTCTTCTTCAAGAATATCCTTTGATTCTGTCTAGTTTTTCCTCACATGTCTGCACCATTCTTCATTCCGCTGATACTTCGTGGACTGCCCTCGCCTACAACGACAGTGCGAATTACTAAGCCCACGAATATGGTGCACAACTGAAACTAATAATGATGATGCTCAACACACCTCTCCTGCTACCCAGACAGTTCACTCCGGTTGAAGGACGGATATATCTTAGGTATAGTATCATCAGTGATGTTTTCATGTGACCGTCAGTATGATCGAGTAATTATTGTTCAGTATTCATCACCATATAAAGTTGTATAGAGTCGGTGAAAAGTCATGTGTAGAGTGTTTACTTCGCTCCGTATTCGATATTTATTTGTGCACATTACATGAAGTGATCATTCTAGAAGCAAATTTTAAAAGCAACCATTGACACCGTACGTGCCTTCGGTTTTTACAATGTGTATGTGCACACTGAAAGTCACGAAGTAAGGCATGAACATACAAGTTTATACAACTTTTCGCTGTCAACATTTCGGAACGAAGCGTATTCATTCACCATATCGACCTATCAGGAAGGCTGAGGAATTTGTGCACTTCACAATGTCTACATCGTGAGCTGCCAACTACTTAAAAGTAAGCCATACAACATAAGTTTCTGAAAATACTCTACCAACATACGCAGTAAAAGTAGTTCAGATTTTGTCATCGACAGTTAAGCAAACAAGAGGTTTATCAGTTCGTTGCCGTTGATTACCCCGTTGTAGCATCGTATTACAGCTTAGGTTATCATACGATTGCAAAGTCACGGGAGAGCACATCTCGAGGGTAACTTACCCGGATATGTTTGTGCTTCCAGAGTAATTGCCATCGACACGGGTTTTCCAACGATGTACCTCCAGGGCAAGCTAATTATAGGGTCCAAATTGTCTATTACCCGAAATATTATAAGAGTATAGTGATGAGTATTAGAGCAGGACCTCCGTTTCAACTCTTACAGGTACCATCTCCTTTCGGACAGCCCATACTTTCGAAGCGTCTCATCTTCTTCGGACTACCCAGCGCATCTTGCAGATTTTTTCATCGGGTCTAAAAGGAATGTACCAGAAAGACTTCGCTTCCCTGCTTAAGTGAAACATTGAGTGGACCCAACAAGATTGAGTAAGTGTCAGGATGGTGGGAAAAACTCAGTGATAAACCATGATTGGAGTTGACAGAACAGTTACTGTGTCTCCTTTCAAGACGATCGGGCAACCTGATCGTTGCTCACAAGCGAAAGTGGTTAAGCGTTCACATTTAATAATTCGGTCGTGCCTCGTGTGATGTCAACACGGTTATCTCATAAAAAAGTGGCGGGAGTTCTGTTGTCTGCCGTGGTAAGAATATGCACTACTGACGAGCTCTAATGAGAGCGAAACTCGAAAGAGGCTTGCTGTAAAGTCCATTTGAATGCGAAGGCTGCGATCAAACGTGAGTGATGTTCAATTTGAAAACAATCCATGACCAATAGTGTTGTACCCTGGGCGCAAGGTTGAGTGGACCAATCAAGGATCAGCAGTTAGGTTGCTGTATATTGCAAGTCACCGAATGATGTTACGTTCTTTGGTTCACGTAATCCCTAAGTACGTCTACATTTCAAGACAAGATAACGGTTTTGCACCCAGAATTATGTGTAGATCTTCATTTCTAAATGCTCTATCCACGTCGCTCCTGCAGAAATACTTTACAGCTGCTTAGTACGACAATAATCCACTACCTGAACATAGTGGTCATGTAAGTGTACAACGTGGATAACGCAGATCGAACAGGACTTTGGCTCTACCAGCTACATTCGGGTCAGACCACCGAAAATAGAACTGTCAGATAAAGTACAGTTACACTTGCTAACTCTCCTGATTTGTCGCACAGTAAATGGCAGTCCTAATTTGCTGAGACATGCTCAACTGTTAGGAAAATTTCATCATTAAGAAAGAAATGTGTTAGAACTGCAGTTGCGAACAGAGAAAGGGTTGACTACCCGACAAATACCAATATTCCTTGAGGTACAGCTCTATGTATTGAACAAACCTTTGATATAATTCAGAAATTTGATATGGAATGAAACGATTTTGTCAGGTGCAAAATATCTAGAGGCTATAGTGTCAGTGTCTCATTTACTTCTTCAGGCTGGACCGACCCTTGATCGCCAGTCTGGCCACAGCCTCGAGTCACAAGCTCCAAATAGAATCCTTGCCAATGCCTTGTTTTTGCTGGTTCACAAGCCCGGTGTTTGAAACAGAGACCAGACCGTTGCTGGAATTCGACGATGTAACCTCATTCCTAAGCAAATTCCCAGAGGACGCCAGAAGTTACCCTACTGCCAACAACAAGTTTTTTGGGAGCTGTTCTAGTCAGAAAGAGTTTTTTTGCACACTGTATCTCTCGAGCACATTTCGCTGCATCTCATCCGGTACTGCAGTCTATCGGTGTATACAGCAAAGTTCAATGAACGTTCTGAGGCTAAACAACAAAACCAACATTAACGAAACGCACACATATACATTCGTGCACCTCATTTACCAAGGCAATCAGGTACTGATTAACAAGTCGCTCTGTACATAGAAGGCTGGCTTCCATTTGTCAGTTGCCATCACCTCAGCCAACCGGAGAAGCTTTCGATATTTTGCTGTGTAACATATATGAAAGGCCTTCTCCAGGTTCAATTTGGGTCGACATTTCACTAAGTATCGAGCAATCGATGACGCTGGCTGCTTGTAAACTGTCACATTCTGACGTGAATCCGACGTTGTGATATTCACGAGTGTTTTGCGAACTCAAACTGAAACGTGTTCCCTGACCCCATAACATAACTGCCGCTCCGCTCTGCCTGTGTAAGTGCCCGGCACTCACACGAGGAAATATTGCTACCAAATCAAAATTTTTACACTAAAAAGTAACACCCAATGCGTTCGTCTTCAGATTTAATTTAGTTGAGTAGAACAGTATGATAATGATGGGTATACACATACCAAACATTGTTATTGCCACCAAGCATGATTGTGGGGGAAATCACTCTTCTGGTATCACGAATTACTCACTGGCACTATGGAGCTCTGCAACTTTTTTCCACCAGTCCTGATATTCGTGTCTGCTGAGGTTAGCAACAAATTCACCAGCCCTAGAGTGGCTTGAAAAAGTTCGCTGATGCGACGTTATAACGTAGACTAACGCTACTTGTCGCTCGGGTTGCATACAATAAATTGTCCTGTCAGTCACAACTAGCCGGATATCCTGTTCAGTGTTGGAAAAACCTAGCCTGGAAATCTTTAAGGAATGTTACCGAATACCATATATTTGGGTTTCGGCCACATACACTTGAGTTCAGTAGCCGTGTTAAGTCATGCTCGTCACATGAGTGTCCGAATCCACACAGAGGTACCAGTTTGTTGGGTTCAGTTAGTTTTATGAGATCCATTCGTCATCATCATCACAATCGTTTTCTATGGTTGGCGCTGATGCCTAACCGCCAGATGATGATGTGTAGAAGAAAAAGGCCTGTCGAACGTGGAAGGAAGAAAGGAAAGAAACGAGATGTAACTACCAAAAGCAACCATTTAAGCACCCAAGTTAACAGCTACCTTAGCGAAAACTTGCAGCCAAAAACCAGAGATATAAGTGGGTGTGAAACGTTAGTAATCTCTCTAAAACTTCCTTTCCAGAGAAATTAACCGTGTTTGGTTAAGAGAAAACTCGACCAAACATAAGCAACATAGAAGCAACTGAGTCCGATTAGCCACCATCTCACTCGAGAGTCATTAGCAAAAGACTCCATGAGGCCTAAGGACCCAAAACTTTCACAAATACTGAATTTACTGTCTCTCACGAGCGTTCCGAAGGCAGTATGCTACCTCAGGTCGGCGATGTTTTATACCGGCTATTGCCAGGTTCGCTGGTCACTAAACAAAAAGAACACTTGCATTTATAATCGCACAGCAGGATTATTCATTTGAGCTACCTACTTGGAGCATGAACACAAATGAAACAGAAGACGGCAGCCTGGTTGACCCTCTCGTATAATATGTTCTAGGGATTCGGTCTGGTTGAGTTTCACGAACCATTTGTTTGATTCTGATTGTAAAGAAATTCTTCTTGTTTGTGTGTAAGCCATATGATAATTCCTTTCAAAACATGCCGTTCTAGTGTAGTGAGGACAGACAGTGGCACTATACTACTCACACCGCCACTTTCAGTAGCGAGGCAGCATCATGGATCGAAATGGCCGCGGGACATATACGGGAGAGATACGGGAACGATCATTGAAGGGCAGCATCACATGGAATGGCGTTTGATACATGAGGGAACTGAGGCTTGCTGTCCAAAGCGACCGGAACATCTTCGGATCAGTGTTGTGGGCAAATGAGTGTTTTTGTTCGCAGTCAGGTTTCCCAAACAACAACCTCTGTGCCATCCGCCAAATTGGTTCATAGCACTAGTGACCAGAGTTGTTCTGCAGTGCCCAAATCAATGAATTGAATAGCAGCCGATATCCTTAAAGTTACATTTCAGAAAAACATTTTTATTCATTCGAAGTGAAACAGCAGACTCGTTCCACACGTTAAAGTCACCGGTTTATGACGTTAACCATCCACAGAATCGATTAGGAGAGACATTCTAAATGTCATATCCCAAATATAATACTCAAAAGGTGTAACAAATGAACGGTTTGAAAAGTGCACATGTGTCATGCAAGTTGTACTTAAATTGATCTGGAAGTATCTTGTAAAGCGGCATCTGTATTGCTGTGAATCACACGATTGATTTAGGGAGACCTATAGTTTCCTGTGTAAAGTACGTACGCAGACCGCTGTACTTACTTAAAGTAGTGAACATTAAGTAAGCGGATTTCATTCGAAGATTATTTTTGTTCATCTTCAGTACTGCTAATGTACGTCCTAACATATGGTGTACTCTGCCTGAATAGTGACCATGCAACCTTTCATTGTAACACCATGAGTGTACTGAGTTCGGTCACTGCTTGAGTGACTTCTGTTCGACTATAAATACTTACGTGGACCCAACAAGATAAGCACTCAACGACTGCTTTATCGTCGCTATTAATGCCGGTATTATAAGTAATAGCACTCGATACGCATTATATATGAGCGTAAATTAACTGAATAACGTGATATCTTTTTTGTGCTTATCGCGAATGACCCCAACTTATTTGACAATCATAAGAAAACCAAGGCCGGTTGCAGACGAACTGATTACGTCTTAGTAATTTTGACTATACTTTTTTCACGTTTTAGGCTCAACCATGGTGACTCGGAGCAAATAACTGTTATTTTGGTTGAGTACCATTCGTATACTACAGCAACTTTTGTCTTTAAATAATTTTTACATTCACTTCTTTTCTACGGAGATCACAAAACTATAGGTTCGTTCTTACAGTTAAATGTCTAAGGTTAATACTCCACTCGCCAGAGTGTACTTTATCGAATTTGTCCAGTAAAAAATTTATACTGATTGGTATTACTGTGAACAAGAGTTTGGGAATAATCCAACAAGTAAAACTGTTCAGATGAGTAGCAATGTTATTACATTGATTGCGATACAGGCTGACCATGTATTCCATGATTCATTGAATTGTTTTTCGTCAGATTTAAAAATTACAGGAAAACCTGCGTCTGCTCGATACCAGAAACTGAAGACAAGTTTGACGTCAGCGAATCATTGTTCACTTCAGTTGTGCTGTTATGAGTGGAACACCTATCCGAAGAGGTCTAGAGACAGGCATACGTTTTAGTGATTGTAAACGATTAAAGAGTTGTGCCAACACATTAGACTGGTAAGTTAGCCTAGAACTATCAAACATACGTGAAGATCAAGTCTACTTGAGGCGCCCATTTGTACTGAGTAGGCCGACTTAGAGGGTTGGATGATGTACACCTTTCGTATCAGCTTGTCAGTTCCAAATAACTAGTAATATGATGTGATTCATTTTGTTGTTTATGAAATACACTATGTGGGATACCTAGTCGAAAACCCACATTAAATGAATGGACTATAATGACAACACAATTAGAAAGACAGTGGTTAATACCACTGTTTGACGTGGTGGCTGGCTCATAAGTTTATCTGTTAGAAAAGGAAAAAAATGAAAATGAGATCCTGTTTTTATTTTGATTGCAACATGTGAATAGTAGCGTTGTAGCCATTTGTATTGACGGTCGGCTCAGTGCGTTGTCCGATATTTTTGCTCCCCTGAAACCGTTTGGCGTCTTTTACGGTTTAGTCTATCATTCAGTTGTCTGTTGGACATAAAATACTGATCCAGTGTAACATCTCTGGTTGAAAACTGTCTACTTATTGCGTGCGACTACCCCCGCAAGATTGCCATGGATCCAATCCCTGTGTGACATAATCTAGAGATTAACTTAAACACCTTGCTATGCTCATGCTAATCATGTAGCATTTACTTTTAAGTTCTACAAATCTGTTCAGCTTCCACTTAATCTAAAATACCGTAGAGTTTGTTCAATACGATGTAGCTGAGAAACTTCCAGCACTTAATTTTACTTCAACCGGAAATGAACACAGTGACTAGAAAATTAATGCTTACCTTGGCCGCAGTGACTATGGAATCTTCAGATTCTAATTAATAGATGAAATAGAGATTCCATGACTGGAAATCCAGTAAACAGCCTTTTTATTCTGGTGAACTGGTTATCTGTAACCGAATAACCTAAAATTAAATGTTACTGTGATGTCTCGGCATATGCGCTATTCGATGAATACTCACGATTTTTGTAATGAACTAATTTAGTAAAACAGCGAACATATTTGTTCCGTCTCTTTTCTACTATCATCAGAGTTTGCAAAAGGCCGCTCTCCCCAGTGAGGACGGACCTCCCAAAGCGTGGTATTTGTGCACGGCCAGTATACTTTAAAAAAGGTGTCCCAGAAGTAAGGGGTACCATTAAGGACGATCTGTTATGAAAGCATCTCATTCTGTTTGCACTGTGGCCTGCAGTTCAACGTGGATTTCTGAAGGGATTCTTATGCACTGTCCGTCCACTTGGTGTTCGGGAAGATCGGACACAGTTGACTGATGAAGGCAAATCATTTGCTATGGTTATCCTAGACTGCCTCCACAGAGTAAATTATTTAACGCTCTATGTGAACCTATGTAACTAGGATGTGGAAAATATCGTACTCATGTAGCTGACCGACTACCTCCGAGCTCGGTGCTTTAGTGTCAAAATAAGTAAGCATATGATTCTTGCTGGTATAGTGCCCCTAGCGGTAACCCACACAGGCCCATGCTGCAGTCTCTGCTCTTAATCACGTTTATGCCTTAAACCCCAAAACTTGTAAATTCCGTGTTGCTATTATATGTTGATGACATTATTATCTGGATGATAGTGGACACTGTACTGAAAACAAACTACTTAACGAGTTAAACTCATTACACCGCTGAATTACAAATAATTCGTTTCCAATTACCACGCAAAATTTAAAATGATACATCTCTGCCAATATAATTCGAATGATTGCTGTGTAGGAGTCGAATACCTGGGTATAAATGCAAACGGAAGAGGTGGGTGGGTGCGTCTCGAACACAGTTGTCTCAGAGCACGATTGTATCAGCGACGAATATGACAACCTCGGTGACCGTGTTTTTTATCAAGCTATCCACACTGTTCCACAAAACGGCTTCCCTGTTATGTTCAATACGCGGTGCACTCCTTCTTACGCGAAATGTTCAACCTTTCTGAGCTTGTTTCATGAAGGAGATTATTCGGGTTGGGAAAGTACAGAGTTGTGACACAAAGCGGATAAAAACACCATCATTTTTCCTCACCCACATGAATTATGTAAACCGGTGCAGTTTTCATAACGCTGACAACATATAGGGGGAAACGTGAGTTCGCTACAAAGGGCCTTCCATTAACCTCAACACCATTTGTAAAATAAACTTAAACGGGACGAAACTAATAATCTCAGGAGTAACTTACTAAAGTTGCGTCAGGTGAACCATGAGATACGGAAAACTCCATCCAACCACCGAGTGTGTCCAAGCTTAAAAGGCCTGTCATATTCTGTCGTAAGTGCATTCATGGTAGCTGAATTCAAGCATGAACTTGACGCAGAAAACGTGATCAACAGACTCACCGCAATAAAATGAGGCTGCTCTCACACTGTTACTGATGTTGCTAGTCGGTTTTATGTTGCAACACACCTTTTGTATACTTTATAGGCGGTGTTTGTGTTCCTATTCCGCCCATCATATTATGGCCTCCTTATTAACAAACAGTCTGTTGTTAATTCTTCTAACACCGAGCCTGGTGTGCCTGGGTTTTATCATCTACTTCCATTTTGAAACTTTCTTATGAATTCTGTCACAAACTTGCTGACAGGCTGCAATAGCGCTGAATCAATAACAGAGAAGGTAGACAAATATACTCATTCGTAATCTGCGTGCGTAGGTTAGAGAGAAGGTCGACAGGTGTACTGTAGGGTTTCTCATGTATATACCTACTGAGTAGAATCTCGAACACGTCATCGGGCTCATCAGTGACTCCACTTGTGGACTGTGCATTTCATGATAAATAAACCCTAGCTGAGAAGTCTCTTCTGTACTGTGAACAGCCCCAGTTCAATGTAATTATCATTTGGTTGTTGATTCTTTGGTAGCTGGAAGGGGTCTACTTACGTTGTATCATGGTGGAGTAGAATTTTGCGCGTTGTGAGAAAGTCGCATTCGAGATATCTAAAATAACTTAGGAGGTGACCCAGTGTTACCGTCTCCGTTCGGTAACAACCAAGGGCTCTTGGATGCCTAAAGAGGTCGGCTTTCACCAAGAGTTGTTTAAGATATGAACAACATATTTTCGGATATGGTTATAATTAAAATTACGCACCGAAAAGTTTGGACAGTAAAATTGTTCGCATGTTCCTTCCAAAATGCAACATCACTTGCTCTGCCTTGTTCCGGTTGTAGTCTGTATTGTGAAACCCAAATTGTTTGTCTTTAATTAATATCGTTATAGTTGCTCTCAGTTGTGCACTGCTAAGTCTATGCGCACTCACACTGTAGTCAGCAAATGTTTGGTGACACTTGTCCGTAGCTTTACACTTTATGGCTTTAAGCGCAAAGTGACTGCTGAATAAATGAATGCTTGTTATTCTGCAGTGCATTCTGCAGACTCATTCAGCAGACCCAGTATAACTCACCGTATCATTGCTCCATAAGCGTATGACGGCATCTGTGTTTTAATACAGGCTGCTAAGCCGAAGATGGTTGGAGCCAATGATAAAAGACATGTGGTGGGCATTTGTAGAAAGGTGACACGCGTTGGAACACAAATCAACAGGTTATTCTTGACTCTAATGTTATCCGTGAGTTTTGTTAGGTCAGCCCTGAACCACCGAGTAGCTTAGAAGAGACATAATCGTGGAGATTGTGTACTTCGGCTGACTTCTAACAAGCGACAGAAGCAGCATGACTAAACACGGAATACGCTGTGCCAAATAAACTACAAGGCAACTCAGAATTTTCACATTTGACATTCTCCCATGATGTGGCCTATTGATTTGAGTTGCTAGGAGCGACCGGCTAACACTTCGTATAGTTACGGTAGCTTCAGCTTGTTTAGAATAACTGAGGACTTTCTATATCGGATTAACAGTTTAGAAGATCAGCTGTTCGCTGAACGTAACAGTTACATTGATAACGTTTCTCCATAAAACCCGTGAGACCACCAGTACGGATATTGTTTAGCGTGCAAAATTAGACGTTGCAGCTGACGAGGTTTTACGAGTAACCGCTTAATGTCCAATAACATCGAACGACAAAGGTGAATGCAAAGAAGAACAGACCAAACTAGAACACGGAAAGTCCATGTGTTACCAACCAACCATCAGCTCAAAGTTCAGCTTACCATCGTATATAATATTCAAGCGCATATCAGCCTTCACTGAAGCTAATGTTCAAAACTGTGCCCGAATTATTCCACACTGCTTCACCTCTGGTAATCAGCCGCTTACAATTTCTGGTTGGCAGGCAGAACGTTCAGTAACGTGTTCCGCGATTTACTATATACCCAGGATATAAATGTGTGCTCTGAAAATGGATATTGATGTTATCAATAGTCTTACACATATATAACAACGCAAGATGAAGTGAGCTAAATCCCGGTTATGGGTAAGTTGACTAAAAGCTGCGTGATTTCAGAACTACACAGCTTAGAAAGTATAAAGGACCGAAATTTTACTATGTGCTGCATTCACTCTACCTACGTAATTTAACGAAAAGTTTACGATACGAACTTGATGGCAAAACTAACAGGTTACTCTAAAACTCGACGTAAGTTTACTGCACTAAAGGAAATAATGTAGGGAATATCCGTGGAAAGACAGTGGGTACATTATGTGTGCATTGTATGTAGCTGCCTTGATGAGATGTGTTCGCAGAATGTTGCACTTGGTACACAACTTTCTTGAAGGAGAAGTCCCGATGATTATGAGATTCTGACACCTCACAGTCTATCATTATTGAAAGCAACGATGGTAAAACTGTTGAGGGAGACGAAAAATATCCAAATATTTTAACCTTCTTACCTTAACTATTGAACGACACAGGTTTGGCCCACCCGAATTCAAAATATATTGATTATATATTATTAATGATTATAATATGATTGGTTGTTAATACGTTTGAAAGTTGAAAACATTCGCAAGTGAATCATCTGGAATGATTCGGGAAGAATACCAGTACTCCTTTCTTGCTTTATACGAAAAAGTGAGCCGCAATATGACGGTTAACGTGTGATGCCAAACAGTTTGTAAATATAACTCTGAATGAGAATGGACTGATTCGATTTACACATTTTGATAGGAATAAAACACACTAAGTTGTTTATACAAGAAGTTTCGAAATCAAAACCAATTAGGAACATAATGATGACTTTTCAAGACTGTAATAGTGTTTGGGAATGTTGCGGGGAACCTGCCATCTAAGAGAAAAATAAAATATCTTTTCATAAGTCATTTGAGAGTTGCAAGATTTGAAACTTGGTGGTAAGTAATTATCTTCAGTTTGGAGCGCTCTTCCATGTGGAGGACTATGTGAGGGAACAGGTGTGATCTGGTCCGCAAGGTCAAGGAGGTCTTTGAAATCTGTCAGTAAATTGGAAAGATGAATGATTTGTGTTTCTGTTGTAAACCCTTTCTGCGGTGTCTATATGACATCGATCAATGGTAAGGTATTCATAAAAAGTGATATACGCCCCACCCAAAATATGGAACACGTTCGTTCAAAACTAGACAAGCATTCTGTTCCGTTCCACTTGTCTGTGAGTACTGCATTTTAGAACATCACCGAACACAACAAGGAAATATACACATGGTTAACTCCCAGGAATAATAAATGTTTGAGGTATCTAAAATATTGAGTTCGACAGCATGGCTAGAGGGCGTTTAGTACAAGAAGATACCATTTTGTTAAGTTTCATCAGTCGCACAAAAACCGTTGGTTACGTGAACCAAAGCATGGCGTCACGAAATTCAAGGAAATGTGACTCAGTTTATTAAAAGCTAACCTACTGTGAAGTAGCAGAAGAATTTGGTTGATGTGAACATGGCATCAACCACATCTGATTGTGGCTTCCGCATTCCCACCGATTTTCCAGCTGGTTCCTGTGGTTCCGTTAAAGCTCATCATTAGTGCACATCATTTTCAATTCAATTACACAGAATAGGTGAGAATTCTTCTGGCTGAACGTCTGTAACGAAGTCAGAGACAACGCAGAGTGGCAGACGCTTTCGTCATCGGTTATTTATCATCAAGCTAACACTCTACAGTCACAAGGAACACAGTTGTAAAGACGAGTAGAAAAGAGCAATTAATTAATCATTACATAGATAGAATTAGAGACAAAGCTTTGGTAAGAACAAGTTACACTTATGGAACCACTGGAAGCAAGGTAATTTGATCGTTTGTGTCTTGGTTGGCTGGTCAGGGCAGCCACCAGGTCTGAAGGAAACGCTTTGGGGGGGACAGAAAGGGGATTATTCAATCGAATTTGGGTCACCTGGGCCGTAGTCAGATTTGGGCATCTCACAGCTTCCCAATGATTGCACCCTATTAGATGAATTGGATGAAAGTGAGTGAGTTCACGACAAGGTTATAATCAACACAGTCTAACATTGCACTAGTAGTTGCCTATAAATAATGTGCCCCATTTCTAAGTTAAGATGTGGCTCAATTGCGTAAACTTTGAGCTTCGGCTGAAATCAAAACAGCGACAGAAACGGCTAGACAAAAAGCAGAAGGCGCTCTATTAGCTGAGCTACACGACCAAGCCGGGAGCTCAAAAATTCCATAGATCAATCCAGTCACCTGCCTAATCCACTGCGTCATATAGGATACACCAAATGACCCAAAGGATTGACTGTTGTCACAGGATTCCTTAAACCGTTCACGTTGGAATCCACCAACACCACTGATAAGCACTGGGCATAAGTTACTTGTTAACTCCGCTGTTGATTAAATAGGGATGATGGTCGCGGGTGTGTTTTGGTAAGTGTCTGATAAAGCAACGTAAGTAACTGGTAGCGCTAGAATTCGCAAACGAGTAAATTTAGATTATTATGGGACGAGCATCAACTTTAAAACGTAAAAGTAATACTGAAGTACAGCCAAAGCACACTCGTAGCTCCGAAGCATTAAAAGTCTTGCTGGTGACACTAGTAGGTATTCCAGTTATTGTTTAAACAACCATATCACATTTGACGGGTAACGTTCCGGACACAGCTTTTCATTCTGCAGGATTTTCTGCTGCTAAATGAGTTCTTTCGTTAGGAATTGTTTCCAGAGAGGGGTAACTCGTTGGAATTGATAACAACAGTTAGCCAGCGTAAGCTTCACTCATTCATCCGCTAACATTAGAAACGAATTAAATTCAAACAACCTGGGAAAAGTGTTCTCGACTTACACTTCCAAGCGGCATTGCTATCTGATTCGATTCAATGAGGAGAACCTACGAACACACTGCTCAAGGTTGGCTGGAACCTCAGGTATGGGTTTTGTCTGCTTGATCTGTGTTGTGGTATTATGGTTTACAGGCTACTCTTACAAACTGGAGGGCCAGAACGGTCCGGACAAGGATATGGTTTGTCTAAGTACTCTGATGCTAGTGAAACTCAAACCTATAGCTTCTTTTAAAAAAGAAGTTGGTGGGCGTTTTCGAAAAACGTATCTGCTCTGAGTTATGATCGATGTTCTGTTTACATGGTATTTACTAGTTACTGTCAAATTTTCAAAATATAATGCATGTTATGCAACTTGTGAACAAAAAATCTGCTGGATTCTACTCAAACGTTCGAATGTTTTGAGCGGTTCTATATGTCTGAAATAAGTGCTCTTAGCTCATGATTTCACCCACATAGTGCCGGCATATTTCGTAGTTCCGTTCTTCTGTACAGGTCAAGCAGTCGCTACTGGGTTTTCTTACATCTGTCCTTGCGAGCAATCATTTCAATGCAAGCGTGGTGTCATACAGCGTGAGCTTCTCCACACACTGCGTATTTTCGAAGCCTTCATTCGGGCCACTCAACAGGAGAGTACGAAGCGGGAATGAAACAAAATCAACCACAAGTTACACAGTATCACGTGGTCACTCGTTTGTGACAGCCACCATGGTGGTCTGTGCGTTTTTTCGTTTTAACGATCGGCCGACAGTGCACATAACATCGAATGATAAACTGAAATGGCAAACTATGTGTTTGATTAGCATGATGAAATGAAAGCCCGAATTTCTGAATTTCGGACGGTTCCTCAAACTGTGTGTGGGTGATGTGTATCATCTTAACATGATGGTGAGGATGGGACAGTTAAAGGAAGTAGCAGTCTCTAACCCCCATCACGCGCATCTTTAGGTTTTCTTTCAGGTGTTGTTTTGCAATGTTTCCGATCATACAGATCAGCTTACTTGTGAAAGTAGATATTCTGTTTATTCCAAAATGTTACTTATACTAATCATCCTGTGAACTCTTCCAATCACAGCAACATCTTCCATTAACTCCAACGTATTACATAGTGTGATTATGAAGTGTTGACGGTCACCTGGTTTGAACGTTCACTGTTGAGTTTTTCGGTATTCATTTGTCTTGAACTGATGGCCCATCACCGCAGCTTGCCAAGTAGTCAGCTGCATGACAACAGTTGACCACTGAACCCATGACCTATTCAGACCTTCCTAATGATGGCTGCACTGTTTTACTCAGAGGCGTCGAATCGTGACCCAGTAATACTGGTTAGGTGTAACGCCAAGTTTTTATGGGTGCAACACTGCTATTAGAATGGCCGTCAACACCGAAACACGTGAACAACATTTGTGGCGGTTGCTTGTCGTTTTCCAACGACGGGCTTTGGGAAGTGTGCGTACAGTGAACCTACACATGATAATATAGTTGACTGTGCCCGCTCTTATGTTGCTCCCGACCGGGTGAACGGAAATATGTACGACCCGTTCAGTATGTTAAAAATTGCGGTTATGCATTACAACGTGACAGGTGACACAGAACATTTCAGTCTAGCAGTCTTTGCCTCATTTCATTTCATAGTATGACGTCTCAAGTGAAACTGTTTGATCGCTTCTGGTCCCGGAGCAACCTGACCAAAATAACTTTACGTTCATGTGTCCGGGGTTGTGTGTAGCAATCGTATGGCGGAGCGCGATTCTGAAGTTTTCCCCGTGATTTCTCTTCCATTAATTCAGAGCTTGCTGACAGAAAGCTGAATATGGATAGGTGGGGAATTCATCCGATATTTTCCATTTTCCATTAACGAAAACAGTTTGAACCAAGCTAAGATTAATCCTCAAGAATAATTTCGTTCAGCCGTTAACTTTTCGAATATTTGAAGGGCATTTCCCATCACTTTTGTTCAAATTTTAAGTCATAAAGCCCAAGTTTGCTATTAATTAGCGACTTTTAAATATGCGTAAGTGATCATTTTATCCGTATGCAACCTGTTCTTCAAGAAGACTCACGGAAGTTATTCAGAAGGTGTAAAATAGAGTGCGCGCAATAGCCGACTGAAATGAAATACTGGAGGTAGTAATCAGTGGGGAAAAGTGCCCTTCAAATGGTCAGTCTTAATACGGCTGTATGTTCACTGATAACTAGCCTCTCTTTGTTGCACACTAGCTATAACAAAACCTATTGAGTTACGAAAAACGGGTATACATTTTCAACAAAACTTTTAACTACTTTGGTAAGTTGTGTTGTTAATAGTCTCTTTACTGAACTCAAAATGTCTCCACTGTAGGGCCCGGGAAAAGGGAAAGTCTGATAGGACTAAACGCCATTAATTATGCACGGCTCAGTAAGCAACACGTCTTACATTGTATATGTGTAGGTAGTGTGAAAGACACGGCCGGGGATTAACGTGGTAATCTCCCCCACGTGAGAAACAGCACCGGCTTCCATTCTGGCATGTGATAATTGGCACCGTAAACTAGTTGGGCGTTTCTAACCTCAGATTATAACGCGACCTGTGTAATAACAGTGTATACTTGTTTATCGTACTATAGAGAGCGCTCAGTGCACTGCGTCGGTATAATTTATCTTATTTCCAACTCTCCGCAAGGCATACATGACTAAATTAATGGTGTGACGTGAATCCTGGCCACGTGTTTGATCATAGCAGTCTAAGCAGTCAGCTCGCAGAACAACTGGAAACCAACTGCATCCACATCCCTGGTCACGTAGTCCCACTCAATATCACCTGCCGTGATAAGATATACGGTGTTTGTTCTTGGCAGACTGGACAAATGGGAGTCACACCCAGTTGTCCCCTTCTTAACACTGCCTTATACCGAAACATGCACAGGCTGGAGTATACGACACGAACACAATGCGTGCACCAGGACAACATCGTGTTCTTGTTTTCACTAGCGCTGAATTTCTAAATAAAACAAGTCTACTCCCTAGCTGGTCAATCAGATATGGTGGCTCAGTGGGAAATAAACTGATATGAGGAGAAACTGTTCATTTGATTTGAGATATCAAAGAAAAGTTGACAGGTATGGAAGTTCTTGTTTGACACTGTGGGTTCCAGTTACACAGTGGATGAAACGTTCCACCTAGAAGTATCCAAGGTGTGAAGGGCACAGGTGATTTCCGGCTGTTATCAGTTATTCAATAGAGGAGACTGGGAGAGATGTGGTTAATTACTGAATGAAGCGAATAAACGCAGAGACAAATGCACACACCGCTATAGTGTTAAATCAACGTGAACAACGGACGCACTGCAGACACTGTCGGGAACAAAACATGAAGCGAAAAACCGGCCAAAGATGCGATCAACGAGTGCGCCAGTTTTATGTGAGCAAATGAAACTGCAAAATTTCAGTGACGGTTAATCACTAAGTAGAATACAATCAGGTTGTCTGATTCAATCGGATACCTGGATGTTGTTCATTCGTTTGATGATGCGTTTGCTGTCAAGCAGTTCATTGTTTTGCTGATGAGTGGTCAGATATACAGTTGACTTCAAGATAAAAACGACTTATATTTGATCGCAGCCTTTGCATTCAGATGAACTTTACAGCCGACCTCTTTCGAAAAGAAGCACTAGACTCGAGTTTTGCTCTCACTAGAACTCGTCAGTAGTACATCTCTCTACCACGCCCGGGATTTGAACTCCGGCCATTCCAATCATGAGGCAACCGTGTTGACCACTGCGCCATTCACCTGACATTGGGCACGGCCGAATTATCTGATCTGAACAATCGCACGTGAGTAATGATCAGGTTGCCCGGTCTTCTCGAGAGGAGACACAGTAACTGTCTTGTTAACTCCAGTCGATTACTCAGCGATTAAGACTTCTGAGACCAGTGGACATCTAAGATCTCGTTAAGCTTGCTAGATCCTCCTTCTGGTATTGCTATGTGGCCACCAAGATTTGCAACGGCAGAGTATAGCTCATATGTAGACATACGACAACGATGCGTAATTTGGGCGTGATTTGCTCAGTTGTAGACACAATCTGTTGGCAGATTTTCTTGGGTTGGCTGATGTGAACGCTGTTTGCTCCGGTGTACGTGTGGTGTATACAAAAGTGAATTTTGTGATGGATTTCCGGCGATAGGTCTCAGTTTTGGCGGGGTCATATCTCTTGACTATTTTCGCCGTCTGTCCATTCATTCCTCTTACCACCATGTGTTTTAAATAAAATGATATCCGTGCATTGGTTCACTGTGAGATGGGAGCTTTTCGTCTGAGCAGAGCCCCAAAATTGAGGTTGTAGTAGGCCACCTTTGTAAGGTTGTTGTTAGGAGTGTTCATGAAGTTTAAGTTGTCCTGCAATAAAACCTCGTAAAGAGGCCGAATAAAAAGATGTCTTTTCAGACCAGAAGTAAAGTTCGACTGGGATTCCGGCAATAAGTTGTGTGTATGCAATCATTTCTAGCCGATGTTTGGCAGCCAGCAGGGTTTCCATTAATACGAAAAGCGCTCGGAAAGAGCGTGGAATATGAATCCATGTGATGGTCAGTCCCTAAAGTATGTTGAGTAATCAATGAAGATTTATGGGAGGGGCCATCGATGTACGTGTTCGGCTGAGACACACTGTTCACTAGACAATTAGGAGTGCTCTCATGTATTCCCGTTTGAAGCCTTTTATCAACTCTGCCTATGCATATTTTCCGGCACCTGTAAATCGCGTATTAGAAAAAGGAACCATAAGAATGCCTGTCTTCATTGTTGGCTGTGGTAACTATCTAGTCCCAGTCGGTGCATTTAGATTTGCAAATGTGTAGATCCCCATGATCTTTAGTTTGCGAGGTTGGGTTACCCAATTCAGAAAATACATCCTCCGTGACGTACATTTTGTTTGATGATGTCATTGACTCAACTGTTAAACTGCAATGTGTTGACAAGAATTCTTGCTTCTTCAGCAGCTCTTCCTGGGTTGCAGGTAGCACGATGGTCCTGTTGATTTCTCAGCGTTTGCCAGGTCCCGGCCACCACATGGATTGAACTTGAGCGCTCTTTGTTATTGTGCATAGTAGAAATGACGGACTTCTCATTAACATAGAGACCATGCTGGTGGTCAAGTATCAGTCACAATTTTATGCGCAGAGACAACCGCGGGTTTACTAGACACAGGCATTACAAGGTTTTTGTGCAGCTTGCAAATTTCATATTTAGTTTCATTTTTCCAGTTCTTGTTGCACGTTATGTGATTGATGGGTGACCGGCGGATCCAATTCACAAAGTATACTCTCTCTATCCAGCTACATTGTTCAGCTAGCACAGACGCTAAAAAACTTACAAGTAAATGAGAACTAACCAGCAGACGACCAGAGTAGAAAGGTAAGTGATGACTTTGGTGAACTAATTAACGACTTATTCTTCCTGTTGATTATTGATGTATGTTTCAAATTTCCCACAATTCTTCACACGAGGAACACGTCATCCAAACCTGTGAACTGGGAATAAGCCAGCGGTGTTGAAGTCCAGTGGGAAGTAATCAAATTAAAGGGCTGATGAACGAAAACTACCATTTTGCAAGCGATCTCATATGTATATCGGTCGACACCAAAAGCCCAGTTAATGAAGAACTACTTGCTGGCAGTTGTGGTAAAGCACAGGAAGACTGTCACACAAGATGTGGAAATAGTTGAACAGACTGATTCGCCTTCTTCAGTTTTATGACAACGATAACAAGAAGGAAACGATACTTTCCACCTCGATGCTCCTTTCACATATTTTTAATACGGCTGGTCGACCTACACTCTACTCTGACCCCCTGTTCTGTCAGATTTCGTCAGGTAACTGAGTGGCTGCTGGGGAATCTGGCTAAGCGTTCAGGGGTAAGCGTAGCACACAGCAGTGCCAGAAATGGGAAGATAAATTTCACTCTCCTTTTTTGGCCGCAATACACGTGATGCAACATGTGTTGCAACCGAACCAAACACTGGCACACGCCGTATTGATCGAACTCTCACGCTGATGTTTTGTGTTAGTGCAAGCTCCGTTAGCTAATTTTTTATTGATTACTTGCACGCCGTACGACCATAACCCGTTTACTTTATTGGGTGAACTTAATCTGCTGTCATTTCGATCGAGTTAGTGTTGCGTATGCTCTAGGTTTCAAACCTGCTACAGCCCATCCGACAATTCACACATGAATCATCTGGTTCAGTGAAACGTGCTTGGTGAAATTACTGATGCGTGTGTAAGTTAACAGGCTATTTTTCTACAGCGATCAGCATATACACAGAGGTACATGCACACAATTTTTTCGGGACATGTGCGATTAGGTTAAAGATTACACTATAATTTTCGTACCGGGGCTGTCGGTTTGCTGACCTTTCAAAGTTTATCAAGTGGTTGTACCGAGTCAGATAGTGTCTAACCGAAATTAAGTGACTGTCCGTGAACTGAACCAGGCAACAGTGTAAGGAATAAACGCATCCTTCTGAGAGCTCCTAAAGTGTGATTAAGACCGCGCTGTCGATCGACACAGACACAGGTGTATTTCAGACCTCGGCTTAATGAGTCGAGTAGAAAAAAGGGAACTCCACGGTCAATGGTGATGTTTACAATGTTGGACTGAGAATTACGTGTAAAAAATCTGAGTTCGCATTGAATCGGCATCAAATCAAATACCACCATATGTTAGCAGACTGCATTTCACTTCCAAATTTTTGACAGACAGCCAATAGCCAATGTTGAATTTTGTGGTTCGTATGAATTTATCGGCTAAAAGGGTGCCTGAATGTCGAACGTGTGTGAGTTCAGAATGAAGTGACGCTTTTTTCACCTGTTCTAAAAGTTACACTCAAAGGATGTTGCTGAATGTTTAGCAGAAGTCATCTATCTAAATACAAATCTAAATGCCAGGTCATAACAGCAATCATACTTTGAACCTGTTAGTTTAGAGCGCAATACATAGCTGTGTAGGGCTGAGGGACTTTTTAGTAATTTCCCTAATTTACTGATGGGCATTATCCCCTCATAAGGAAGATTTCGTGTCTCTTTATTTCCAGTTTTATATGTATATATATATATATCCAGTTTTATATGTATATATATATATGGGTGATGATAGACGCTCATTCATCTCAATGGTTTATTCTAAACACTAATGTTAACAAAATTAATATGGCGCAGAACTGTACGTGAAGAGATTCGTGACGCGTGACAATTAATAACAATTCATCAACAGCAATAAGCCAACCAAAAACAATGGAGAAGGAAAAGCAAGTCAAACAGTCTAGCGGCTTTTGTTCCACAAGTAACTACGTAGAATAATCGTATCCAGTTGGAATAGTGTTTGTAAGGGATAGAAACAAGGGTTCAGATTGGGTAACTTATCATATTGTTAACTAAGTGAGATGTGAAAAGATACAGTACTTCCAAGCAACGAGTCTGAACATTGATGGTTTGTCTGGCCGTGATGTAGTTGGATATTAAAAGTCCTTAAGTGGTTATGTGATAAATGGCAACAGTGTCCTCCACAGAATGGGGACATCTAGTGAACTTATGTATTTTGAATTGCGGTTCAGGCCTGATTACTAAAATTTTAAAAAGGATTTTGGGAAGCGCACTAGAAATCAAAATTAACGTATCCCTCGGATTAATGCCTGGCTTTCTTTCATTCGGCTGGATACAAGTGTATATCGAAAGAGTGAGACTGACATTTTGTGAATAAGAGTTCAGACCACACCATTGCTTACTAACTTAATGAAGTTTTATCCATTTGTTGCTAAAACTAGTTTCTTCTTGCCAAACTATTGAAACACGTAAATCAATATGTTGTTGAGATCCTATTATCAAACTTTAGTTGGAAAACATACGACACTTGGTAAATCGCCGATGCTGTTTGAACCCATACTTGGTAAACACCTTGTATCGCTCGCATTTATTTTAGGTTGCAGGTGAATGTTGGTCACAAAATGACATCGTCACATCTGCTCTTTCCGAATGAGTCACTGCTTAGTGAAAGATCTGCTCTCGTACCTTCTCGGTGTCTGTCCTACTTAATGAGCTCAACATCTGCAAACGACGTGTACCTTCTGTGCTCACCGACACAATGCGTTGAATTATCTCTAAGTTTTCAACACACTTTATTATGGTTCGTGCATGACGTGTTTTGTTTTTGGTTTACGGCAACACTCTTAGGTATGATTTGTGTCACACGGCATCGTTTTGATGCACTCCGTTCTTATTCGTTATATGTAATGCGCTGGTCGTCCAAACAGCGATACCATGCAGTAAACAATTCGGAAGCTGTGGTTGGTAGTGATTTTTCAATACAACACAAGCTCAATAAAAGACATTCCATGCACGTTCGACACAAACCACCTTCATGCGAATGACTAATAATATCATGTCGACTGGAGGGTAATCAGCAACAACAGATTGGTTATCATTTTGAAAGCCGAAGCAATTCAGCAAACGGTAAGATTGAATGAAAGACGGTTAGTGGCCTAGGAGAACAGATAATGTTCGCTTCCAATTATGAAATGAAAAGCCTAGGGGATCTATAGATAGGTTTGAAGCTACTACAGTCGCCGAATATATATCTTGTTGTACGTTTTCATCTCAGACCAATCTTTAGATCCACGACCAGTATAATCAGCGAGTGAACGGTACGTTACTCTGTTGCGTACTGGGATAACCAAGGCTAGTAATCGCACTGTAAGTGTACACTGAATTGGTGACCTTCGTTTTATTGACCTTGTACAGGTTGTTCTATGGGGAGCAGTGTCATTTTATGTTCTGAATGCAATCAACGCCATCAGACGTCATCAACAGTAAATTACACTGCACTCATCAGCGGTATTTCTGAGCTTCGAAACTTCTTTTGATCGCTACCACACTTAAACACTGTTCAACTGACAACCTGAGGGATAAGTGGAAGTGAACTGATTATGTCTACCAAAAACTGGACCGCCCTCATTATGCGATAGTGATCAAACAGGTCTTTAGAAGGAATCGTCAGAAATGTCTTTATTCTTTAAACCAAGTACACAATGAACAATTTTTTCCTTCGAAAATATTAATCCTCAGTTATTTATGATTGCTGAAACCGCTATGCTTCAGAAGACCTACCCACACTGACTTAGGTATTTATTCATTTACCAGAGGAGTGCAGGTAAAACATCTCAAAGTAATGCGCGAACAAATTTCTTCGTGGAAATTTAACACCCAACTTTCGTAATAATCCTCCGGACGAGTGCAAGATATCTGCAGGAAACCAGAATGAAAATTTTGCTCTTGAATGATGACATGAGTTGCCTATTTAACAAGGTACCAGCTCGGCTCTCCAGCCAGTCGTTAGGCGTAATACAGATACATGCTGTATAGGTGTTTCACAAAGTATAATTCATCTGCGTACGTAATACACTGAACCTTGTACTGGACTTCTAATGTAGCACATGGATTTTCAGTGGTTACCCATCAAGATCCGATAGATGGTTTTGAATCCAGAAGGCGGACGACACAAAGGTTGTTTTATTGGAGAAACCAATACACTACTTAAGCCTCTCAACGGGACGAAGAACAAAAACACTCATTTGCGCACCGCACTCTTCTGAGGACGCTCCAGTCGCTTTGGACACCATGTCTCAGTTCCGTCGTGTGGCGACAGCCATTAAATGTCATTCTGCCTTCCAACGATCCTTCCCATATCTCTCCCGTATTTATCCCGCGATCATTTCGATCCACGCGGCTACTGAATAGTGGTGTGAGTAGTATGGTGCGACCGTCTATCCTCACTACACTAGGAAACAAGTCAGAATTGCTTCGTTTCTGTGTGACCAGCAGCTTCCGAAATTTCTTCTACACCAGAGTTGTTTGGTGACTCTGCTGTACAGTACCACCTTGTTGTTTCTTTCTTGTGTGGTTTATGGCGCCTTATTAAGAAACCAAGTCTGTTGTGTGCAGCTAAAGGCTTACGACAAACGTCGGTCGTGTTGTAGGCAGCACAAAACTTCCGCTTTTGTTTCATCGAGGTACATAGAGTGTTCGAAAGATTTCCAAAGCACTGCTGATCCGGCTTTCGCCAGTATAGATAAAAATTACATAAGACGATGGTTCTTTCTAGTTAGATTCTGGTTCAAGAATATCATCAACACTCAGTTCGGTTTTCTGTATGCCTTCAAGAACGTCGTTCATTTTCGTTCGGTCAGATCGAGGCCAATAGGTCGAAAACCAAGGTGATGACTAAGAGGCTGAAAATTAGTTTACTTGTGTAGCTTAGTAAAGAAACTGCAAATATTTACTTCGTGACTGGTTAACTGTTTGTCATGACGCGATTTTCGTTACAAACGCGCTCGTTACGACTGACACAAACATCGTTCTATATCAAGGAGATATTTGTGATCCGAAATTTTTCGTCCCTGAGCAATTTGTTTCATAACAACGTTCAGAGGAGCGACTGTCTGTTTAACCATAATCACGAATGTGCATGTCGAAAAACTGATTGATCCCTGCCTCATAAAACAAGAGAGCGTGTTTCGAGTAATATCGGGTGTAGAATACGCCCAGTGATACGGCCTAACGATGTCAGAAAAATGAGTATACCAAGAAGCCGCAGAGAGGTTCAATTCATGCTTCAGTCATAAACTCATAGCTGGAGTGGAGGTGAAACAGGCACTTACTCATTTTATTACTAATGAGTAGTGTGGCAGATTTATACTTTTAGATGAGACCCAACTGTGAAAAGTCAGGGTTTCGGCTGGATTCGAACCAGCGACAGAAACAGCATGCCTTAACGCGGCAAACGCTCTACCAGCTGAGCTACGAAGCCACACCGGGAGCTCGGAAATTTCACATTTGGACTCTGTTACTCACCCGTCCCAGCTGGTAGAGCGCTTGCCGGGTCGGCACTCACTTATTTATTTATTTCTTTGTCATTAGTTGCGTGGGTCGCACGACCAGGCGCTTAACTGAACGTATTTGTGAGCGTCTTTCAGTCTAGATAAATAACAGAGTCACTAAGACGAGTACCAGCGCAACTGTTGCATAGTTCGTTGATACAAATCATACTGTCAACCTGACCTCCTCTTTTTGTCCGATTTATCGAGTCAGCGACATTCATTCATAAGCTCTCACATTCCGAATTTTGGCCACGGTTGAAGCGATCGGAATTCAACCGAATAATCCACCCTTGTGCTCACAGAAGCGCTTTGTTCAAGCGTTGAATTTGCCATGGCCAACCACCCACACCACGACCGATCAAAAATTCGCGGTTCCAGCTACGTCATAAATGTGACATAATCGTATCAAAATGTTGTCTTCGATCTCGTCTATGACGCGTCTGAGCTCACTTGAACCTGCCCTTTGTTTTTGTTCGCTTTGCCCTGACAATCCTGTTTCATATGAATGTCATGTATTTGGCCTGATGGTGAATAGCCGAAAACGAACTCGTTCGCTACACCATTTTTTCTAACGGTATTAAACAACGCACTCCCTCCTTCCCGATCTCTAGACGCGTTTCGAAGACTACTATACGATCAGCTTGCCAACCACCTCACGGATACACCAGACAGTACAGAACAGTCAACCTGCATTCACGCGAAACAGCGATAACCAGGCGACACAAAATTCTAGTTTGCCCGCGGAAGTTTGCCTTGAATAGCCACTTATCACAGATCTCTCAACGGCATGCTAGTGTATGTATGGGCACAAATTTTATGTGTGTCACGCAAATTGATGCAGTCAATTCTTGAAATTGATCTGTTTTCACCACTCTGTTCTGTCACTTTTTCTATTCGAATATATTGAGGTGTGACCTCAGTGCTGTTACGGATGGACCGAGTTACGAGACTAAAAACAATCCGCGATATACGCAGTTTCTGTCTTCTTTGAATACTTGTGTATTTAGAAGAAATCCTAATTAGGTTCGAAGTTTTGGTAAGTTGTAGAGAGTTGCGTTTAATTTCATGGTATTCAGCGTTGCAATGTCTATTTTATATGCCTCCAGGCCATCTACGTAAATTTTCCTCTTGTAAACGACAAAGTTTTTAAGTCGTTGTTTTTGTTAGCAACGAAACTAACACTCCAAAGAAAGGGTTCACAATCAATGAGTAGCTAGATACAAATTTCCACAAGAATCATGACTCCATTCAGCTTCTTATCTACACGTGTCAACATTTTATCATCTGCGCACGTAAAATGAATGGCTTAACAAGCAAGCAAGCGACTCCACTGAAATCATGAACAACGTGGCTAGTTACTCCGTTACTTAAGAGACGATTTGCTGGACGTTAATGGTTCATCCTGTTGTATGTGAAGCAACAGAACGATTCCATTTGTCTTTGTCTTTCCGATGTGCTTAAGGTGCACTTTATCTCTGGATGATTTTCAAGTTTCTACGATAAAGTTTTCTGATTATAAGCTGGGAATTGTGCATATGTTGATGAAGGCAGCAGCATGACTAATGGCATGGAAACTAGTACAAAAGTCGGTACGAAGACTAAATCTTTAATGGTTATGGTTGCGGTGAAGGAAAGCATATTAAACAGAGTAATATATAAGGTGAAAAGGTAGTTGGGGTTGAGACTGCGCAAACGAAATTCTGAAAAATAGTGAGAAACCCGACGACTGCCTTCAGCCTTGTTGTGTTCCTCGTTCAGGTCTTCCAACTATTAAACACTGACATGTGTCTGATGACTTATCTTCAACAACGCTATACACTCCGGAATCATACACAGTTCATTAAGGATATTGATGCACATTTAAAGAATATGTGATTTTTGACTAGATATGGTGTTATAATACCAATTAAAAAACTGACCTGCAGTCGAGAATTTTTGTACTACCGAACGGCAGATTCTGAATTACAACTGTTGTCGTCAAGCGGCGCTTCACATTGCAAAAGAAAAGACGACAGAAGAGTTAGGTCAAATTCGTGTCAAGTGTTGTATAGTGGTTTTACGTTTTCGTAAAGTTCTCATATGTTGCAGAGCTTTCTTTTTATGGTAAATGGATAAAAGTACCTACTTCGGGGGTGTGAATGCTGCTTAATGATCCAAACGTCTATTCACATTAATCTTATTTAATATTGATAATGTTGCTCAGGACGTCAGTTGAATCCATTCCATCGTGTGTATAAGCAAATGCGTGAATAACCGCCATTCAATTGCCTCACCAAATTCAGTAAACAACCTGTACGTTAAGAAAGATAAGATGATTTTAGGGTGAATTGAAACGATAAAAGTCGATTGTTCATATGCTGAAACAACGGCGAGTTTTCTCGTCCAAGTAGTACATCAAACTATCTATTTGGTGACTGGATTAATTTCATTCATACCTCTTAATCGTTAGTATCATTCCAACCCAAAAACGTGACTACTAAGAAGAATTGCACACCGACGGAATTTCCAGTTTTATTAGACATAGATCCGTTTCATAATTTCGTCACTCATGTGCTGAACGTAAAATTTGACCCCAAAACCAGGCCACCCCAAATAACTTTAACTGAAGCTATACTTACAGAACGGGTAGATAGATATTTCGCACGGCTCGTGATCATACTGCACCTGGAAAATATGTGGGAAACGAAACAATGGAAGGTGGTGAATGACACTCATGGGTATCAATACCACATTGTATCTTCCAGTTTACATGTAACTGCAAAGAAATTTACATCGGCAGAACCGAGAGCTGCTTGATCTCCAGAGTGAAGGAGTATTTGCCTAAACAGATGCAGAACTCCGTGCTACCAAGGAACGGCAATGCAAGCAAATGGTGTCTCCAATCGCAAGACAAATATTGCTTCACTCCAATCCAAGATTCTTTTGGTTTGTTGAGGCTGTGGCAATCAGTCGACTGAAGCCGGCCTTTTGTTTTCAGAGACAACTCCTCGTGTGCTTGACCCTGATCTGGACTTGGTGACCTTTCCTAACCCACCGATCGGCCATCCATCTCACTCATCCCCTATCTGTTTATTATAAAAGTGTTTCATGTTACTGTAAATTTGCTACCGAAGATTCATTACGAAATATTCCACCTACCACTTTCCGTGTCCTGAGTGTGACGTTCAGGTTTGCGGTGCCAGGGTGTCAATAAAATGCAGTCATTTAGCCGGGCCGTATTTTATCAGCGGCTGATTTCGTCTTCGCTGAACTGCATCATGACACTTGAGAAATAAACTGGTGGTCCTGGGATGCAATATCATCATCATTATCTGTTTATTATAAAAGTGTTTCATGTTACTGTAAATTTGCCACCGAAGATTCATTACGAAATGCTTCCACCTACCACTTTCCGTGTGCTGAGTGTGACGTTCAGGTTTGAGGTGCCAGGGTGTCAATAAAATGTAGTCATTTAGCCGGGCCGTATTTTATCAGCGGCTGATTTCGCCTTCGCTGAACTGCATCATGACACTAGAGAAATAAACTGGTGGTCCTGGGATGCAATATCATCATCATTGTCCTGAGTGTGACGTTCAGGTTTGCGGTGCCAGGGTGTCAATAAAATGCAGTCATTTAGCCGGGCCGTATTTTATCAGCGGCTGATTTCGCCTTCGCTGAACTGCATCATGACACTAGAGAAATAAACTGGTGGTCCTGGGATGCAATATCATCATCATCATCATCATCATCATCATCATCATCATCATCATCATCATCATCATCATCATCATCATCATCATCATCATCATCATCATCATAGAAGGCACCACATTAGTGATCTTCACTGTTGCTAAAATGTCATACAACCATACAAAAAAGCAGATCCTGTACAGAAAGAGAGAAGGAAAAACAAGAGCAGGGGAAACAGCCTGGATACTGAAAATAACGTCGTCTATATTCAAACATTCGACATCAGCATACCTACATCCTGCAAACAAGCAACCGGGCAGTAAGTGGAAGTAAAACGTCATCAGCAAGGTGACCACTCTATGGCTTTCACTACTCTGCACCACAAAATGCACTCACTTCGCAGATAACTCGGCCAACCAACGAGAATATTCACGCCACGAATTTCGATTAGCCGCCATCTCACCTAACGTCTCCAGCTACCGACTCTACGAATCGCAAGGGTCCCAGCCCGGCCTACAGTAGCCGGCCCCTTCGCGAACGAATTCAGTACTCTACTCCCAAATTGTCATTTACCCACCTTGCACCTTACGGCTGTCCGCAGTAACGTTGGCAGGGAGTGTTTGACGTGACAGACGATTAGCTGGCATTTTTAATACATGACCTGATCATCTAAGTTTATGGAAACGTAAGATTCGTTTGACAATCATTGTCAAGTATACGTCGCCCGATCAATTCGCTGCCTTCTCGCTGATGCTACCCTACAGCGGCAGTCGAATGCAGACATCGGTGGTGAAATATCTGAAGACGGTTAACGTCTAATACATTCAACGGCAACGTTTCGCTGTCGTAAAATGATACAGCCCTCACTGTTGTCTCATATGTGTGCCCCTTACGCCTCTGTGTCGCCAAGGGTGTCTGAGATAAACCAGTGCCGTTCTAGCCTTAGAGATATGCGTTTCTAATTCATTTCCTACACCTACACCGCTGCCGCTGATGCAGCTTCCAAAGTAAACAGATCGGTCAACAACCCCCCTGAATTCAGTGGGAAACAGTGAATCTACATAATCATAGCAATCTTGCAGAAACCTTTTGCATTCTGAAGCTGCGAAGTGCGTTTCAAATTTTTCCGCGGAGGGCGCGATGGCATCTAACACTAGCATCATGTCGTCAGCATTATCAGGATCACTCAGTCTCATACGAGGTAACAGGTCCACGCCAACATGATGTGAGTGAATTGCGCCGATTCTGGTATTGAAACGTGGGGAAAGTTCACCGTTAACCCTGACCTCATCTGAAGTAGGGCAGTAAGGCTCCGACAGTACGCTTTCACACTTGATCGACACACCCCTGCGTTTAAGAGACTCCAAAAGTGTAGATCGGCCCACCAAAACAAACGCACCTTTATAAGTGAAAAATACGATGATTGTTCTGCGTCGGTACACATGACGCTGCTCCACAATTTAACGAAGAGTAAAAATGTGCTCTATACTTCCCCGCCCAGGGCGAAACCTTGCCTGTTCCTTCCTAATGTTTGCCTCCCGAACCGCAGTGAGTCGACGAAGTATGATGGATGCCAAAACCTTAAAAATAACTAGGGTCAGACTAATTTCTCCATGGTTTTCTCAAGAGCCCCTGATACCCTTCTTGAGTAGGGGAACTACGGTCGAGTAGTCTCACACACATTGAAACAACTGTATCAAGGCCTCTACTAACGGCTCCTTCACCTTCTTTGAAAGCTGCCGGTGCGAGATCATCTGGATTAACAGCCCAGTTGCAGTTGAGAGCCGGAATGCGATTACGGACCTCAGTTTTAGTGGATGGTTCCAAGTCTATCCTCCCAGGGTGCCACATTAAGAATTTGTGGTGGCGACACAGTAGAAGCAAGATGCTAACTAAAGTGGCCCTCAAAGCGTTCCGCCCACCGCTCTAACCTTCTGAATTTATTATAGATGAGTGTGTCATCTATCTTGCCGATAGTTTCATTGACAGAGGGTCGCACGGGACCAGTGGCACTGTTAAGTCTAATAAGTTTACCAGTGTTTCTTGTAGCAAAAGTGGTTTCCACTTCCTTAAATTCCTTCATTAACCATATCTCACGCTCAGTCATTAGGCTACGTTTCAGCTTCCTACGGATATCTCTCCTAAATTTGTTACACGAACTTTCAGGAGGATTGTTCCATCTGGCTTTTAGCACCTCCAGAGATTTCTCTGAGATCCAATGTTTGTTCAGCCTATGTACCCTCGTACCGCCTGCTACGGTGCGCGCTTCATGACTGACTCATGGCGTTTTGTCCGGCAGCCATTAGGATCTTCAGAGTGAGAACTGCTACGGCTGCTTTATGAGCTGGTTCGAAACTTATGCTCATCTGACGGTACAGACAGATTTTTAACAGTCTTTCGTTCTTATCCATGAGGTTGTTGCCAGCAAAATTAAGAACGAAAAGACAACGTACCAACACATGATCTGAATTCAAGTATGTGCATCAATAAGAGCGATAGTCCTGAATTGAGCTCCACCACATGCAACTGAGGACTACTTGGGTTATCTCGGAATAGCTCTGATTCTAAGAAGGAAGGCACCAAGTATAACATTGACGTGCACAAAGCCAGAACTAGTGTTGGTCAAAAACAGCTTATGCAACAGTCGCCCGCCATTATCCAAGTGATGCGATGCTATCCCGAACCTGCCACTTAGACGAGATTCGGCCTCACCAAGACGACCGACCTGGGCATTCATACCCCGGCCAGAACGACTGTGTCAGGAATGTGTTGATCAAAAGAGAGCGGCCAGGTCCTAGTAAATGGTGTCATTGTTACCGATGTCATTACAGTGAGAAGGAGCGTAAGCAGACACAATGAAAAGATTTCTAAAAGTTTCGCATCCGGAGCTGGCTTAAGCAGAACCTGCCAAGCGGATAGCACTACTGTTAACAGGAGTACAATGTAGTAGTGAAGATACGGCCGCCGTGATGAGGACTATAACTACTCCAGCCTGACCGATGGCGGCGGTCTTGGAGCCACCCGAATTGTACAACTAGTACCGGGTAGACAGCGCGGGTGTTGTTAGGTCCATACGTTACCAAACTCCTGGATTCTAGTTTCTGAGATACAGCAGACATCGACATTCAGCGAGTCTAACGTTCGTGCAAGACCGTTCTGTTAACCAATTCATTTCAGGATACTAACTTGGGAATCACCTACATGAATTTACATTCTAGTTATGAGCAAGTAACAAGGGAGGCCTAATGGTGAGTTCTAAGAGATAGGAATTATCGACACACTGTTACTCTGATTAGTTATATTTATTGTGGGACCTTCAGTGTGATAACCGGAAATGGGTCTGTGATTTAAATTGGATATTTTTGCCTATCCACCCTGCTGCATGCAGCAGATATGGTGAACCGTTTTTTGATGCGAGACAGACGATACTATGTGGAATTAGCAGCGGCGTAAGTAGTCATGTGAATGTTCATGGGCTGAGGTACTACCAGGTAGCCCGGACCTAGACAGGGAAACGATTAGGATTCTCAGTCAACGATTTTGGTTCGGAAGCCTGTACTGTGAGACAGCGGGTTGGTGGCGGTGTACCACAACTGGTGAGTTTCTCGAAAAAAGATACCAACCTTCCTCCAACCCACAACCTGGAAGACCACGAGTCTGTGATTTTTTCAGACCTTTACCTATTGGTCTGTCTGGTATGAGTGACTGTCGTTGTTGTTGCCACACTGTCTAATTTCGCGCGGTAGCGGTCATTGAGATGCGCAAGCCGTCACACCGCATCAAAGTCCAGTCATGTTGTGACGGTAGCGTTAAGGCAGCTTCAAGCCTACCCCGAAGCTTAAGAGTGTTAAGAACTGTCTGTGAAAAAGAGAAGACAGCTTGCGTGAATGTTAACGAGAACAACCACTATGATTGTCAAAGAAAGACGAACAGATTCATACCGATGATTATAATTAATGTAAGCACGAATATCATACAACAGAGATTCAGTATAATTTTGGTAGTGAGCGTCACTTTTGTAAGCTACACCACATTCAACCAAGAGCCACTATATATCCTCACCCGCCTGCCTGGATTTACCTACCTCAAAAATCGAAAGAATAATACATCCCTTCTGTGCATCGGCGTATCATCATAGTTGGTGCGTGACAAGCCTTGGATCATGATTTTGACTGGCATAAGTGACGCAATGAAAGAAAGGAGTGGTGGGTAAGCATGACACAAACGATAACATGGTTGACGAACCACAATTACCTTGGGGTAAACCGCCATTCACACCGGTGACTAGCTGTTCGATATCTTATAGTCAACAGAATGCTAAAGTTGCACTTCACAAAAAAGTGTTTATCTGACAAGTCTACTTACTGGAATGCAAAAAATATAAACAGCTTCAACGCAGTAACTGAAACTGAAAGTACTAAATGAACATAATTGTGCTATGAGCTAATCAGCCCCTATCTACTCCACCTCAACAGTAATCAGCAAAGGAATTATTCATGAAATTACATTCGGTGGACAACATGTGTTGAGATTCATTTTCTAATTGATTTACGTTACTCAGATCATCAACCTTCAAATGAAATGCGTGATCGGGATGAATGTTAACTCGCCATTCATCAGTGTATTCTCCATGAACCTATGTGAATAACGTGGGTCACATCAAAGCGTATCAATTTTGGTTATCTTTTTTAACGTCTGCGCGCAAAATACTGGTTCTTTTGGACATCTCAGATGCAATATCCTATTGTTAGCATAAATCTTCAGCCAGCCGAAACCACAAATATGGGCACTGCTTTGTCCGATACGTAGATAGTATGCTACTGGTAACTGAAAGTAAACATCTCTTGTAAGATTTACCAACCCAGCTAAACGGATTAGGTACTAACCTTGCACTAACTTCCGAACACAAATATAACGGTTCCCTTTCATTCTTGGATATCTGTATTACACAGAGTATTGACGGTTCAGTACAGTGCTCGATAGTTTACATGTGCAGTACAAAGTGACCAGTCATATCTCAATGTAATCGAAACCAAACATCATCAAAACTCTGCACATTAGAACCACAAAGACTTATACTCAAAACAATCCAAGGTGAACTTTAATAAATAGATCAGGCTGTCCTAAATAACAAGTGCAAACATTTACTGATCAGCAGAAAAACGCCGCGCGTAAGCGGTGACGGTAGCGCCGAAGCTGAAGGCCACTTCACAGTTGCCATAAAAAGGAAACGACGTAGTTAGGCTGCTACGACGAGGTTCGAAAACTGATGTATCACGGACGTAAAGTGCCACAGATATCGCAATAAACTAAGCTATGAACCGCATTCCACTTCCGTCCCTAACCACTCAGTTAGCTTCGTTCTCCAAATCCAAGTCAAGACACCGATTTTCCTGCGGTGTGTATGTTCCCTATACTTACATTAAGAGGCGGCAGCTGAAGTTTTGGACTTCGAATCACCTCCCAGGGTGAGACAGAAACAGATGGCACCAGATGACGTATACTTTCACATATCAAACAAAACGCAAACTACCGGCATCCGCGATCGACCATTAACCCCATGGATAGCTATCGCTAGATGGATTCCATGCAAGAACTCGCAGTCGCATATGCACATTATAAGCTTCGTGTGTTGTTGTGTGAGGACGTGGCAACCTCGATATGCTGGCATCTGACTCATTGTATGCGGAGAATCTCTTCTATCAGCTTAAATGTCCACTGGAGACATTGTTAACTAGTGGACACAAAATGGCATACACGCAAAGCAACGCTGAATTTCTTGTTTTAGCTTGACCCCTTTTTCGCTTTATGACCTGTCGCTTTGATAGTATGCACAGAAATTGATCAGAACATGAGCGGTAAGCACTATTTTTTATAGTAACTATTCTTTCATTCTATTTTCAAAAATGTTGCTTTATAATCACCCCCAGCTTCTGGACAACTGGCAAAACCAAGCTAATTTAAACTGCTGGTTTGACACCATTTTTACAAGCGTGTGGTTTGGCTGATATACCGGTTTCAGGTGTTGAAATGTGGCTCTTGAAATATGGTGAACGTTTAGCTATCCCCCGCTGTTTTCAGCCTAATTTACTCGGACACTCAAATTACCACCAAATGTCACCTCTTCAGTTTTGCTAGGGAAAAGTTGGACACTAGGATCATCCGCATGTAGTATGGCGTCATACGGTCGACTAGATCAATATCAAAAGCAGTTTTCAAAATGTACCTTTATAAAACCAGTTGGTTTGTGGTAGGAATTTTAACAAGCGCATCAAAAGATGTGCTCTCTGTGATGTTTGTTGGGATAAAATTTGACGTATCGTTATTGTCAACTTTCATGTGTTTCTTCCTTCAAACTCTACAAACCGTTATGTCGGTTCACTTAAACACAATCACTGTTCCAAAATTTCTTTATCAGAAAGGACCCTAAGGTTTGTTGCACTGTATCGTTCATGAAATAATGTGACTTATTAGGAACCGACAACTTTTAACCAACGCACTAAGCTGGTAGACACACGGGCGCTGACCCCACTAACAAATATTTCGCGTTTGTTCCCCTTCAACATGAACCTCGGCTTTACTATCACCAGCGTCTTCATTAGAGGGGTATTCGGATCGAAAGCCATGTGAAGATGAACTCACATAGTTAAAGGGAGGAAGTTATGTATCAAAGACACCTTCCGAGCATGAGAATGTGTGTTTCACAAGATTCTATCGACCTACTTCCTGAAAAGTGTGCGCAATCAATAAACCAATGGTTTACGATGATTTTGAGTTTAGGGAAAAATTTGTCAGACAGAACCACAGAAAAGCAGGGCGAAACTTACATAGTTGAAGACAAAATAAAATTCGCGATCAGCTGCGGTCGCCAGACCAGACGAACGCTGACTCCAAGTAATTCTTCATTTTTCTTACGGTGAAAGCAAACAAATCTAACGAACTGCAGTCTAAGGATCCAGTCTAGTGGTCGGACCTAAGACACAGTAAGGGACCACGCTGGCAAGTACGCATATATCTATATTCTCATATATTTACATCATCCCATAGGTTAGTATACTTTAAAGACGTCCGATGCAGCAAAGCCTCTGAAACGAAATTAATGTTCTGAACGGTCAACGTAGTCTGCTTGTCTGGAAGACACGATGGGTCATCATAGACGTTGCGAAGATTCTGTTTCGCGGACTTCGTTCATCTAGGATGAGCGCTCTTCAGCATCCTCCTCGCAAGTTTACCAGGTCTTGCTGGATTACTAAAAGCTGTCTATTCAGAAAACAACTACATGAGTTGTTCGTTTTAACAGGAAAACAAACAAATCCACATATGTGCACACAACACTGATCCCAGAAGTTCGTGATCGCCAGAGCTGTCAGTGCTGAGTCTCTTTATGTACCGAGAACCATTTCAAGCCACGCTGCACTTTAGAGTTTGCTCTCGGATTTTTCCAGCGGTTATTTTAATGCCAAAGTTCATGCTCCTGCCTAAATACTGAACAATAATGGTTTGATTAGTATATTATGATCGCTCGTCCTCACCATAGTAAGATAACTATCTAAACACTTTATTTTTGAATGATATTTACCGGTATCCATTATACTGGGTGATAGGATAGAGGACCGTTATAGCCGTTAAACATTCAAAGCTCTGCCTGATACACAGAGCCCTGCCTAACGTCTTGGGTCCTAATTTGGAAGATAAGTCCGAAACTACAAAAATACTTCTACAGTAAACTCACACGGCCTTAATGTTTTTGTAAAGATTCGCGATCTGTCGATAATGTTGCCAAAGAAAATCTGGTCAACGTGTGGCAATTACTCGACACTGATTTTCATCCAGAACTTGGGGGAACAATTGATTATGTTAGCACGTAACCAATGGAATCATAATTATTTTTTGCTCTGCTGACCTATGAGGTAAGCAAGGAGTGGATCGTTAGTGCGAGTTAGATTGTCTGTAAGTTCAAGTTGTCTTATCAACCTCAGTGTAAACTTTTTGGAACGTGAACTGTGTCGCTAAACATATGTTACATTCTGACTACTACTACCACCAATTGTTACTTAGCTACACTGAAGTCAATCATCCTCGTCATTGATTAGGTTGTTATCATAAGCAGTTTGATGAGGACATTTCACATCTTCAGGGTCATTACCAACACCGTCCTTCCTTAGACTTCTCAGATAAAATGAACGTTGTGGTGGGCTATTATTCATGTCTGAGTGTACATTACATTATATGGAAAACTACACAGCCACTAACTTAAACACTAATTTTGGTGGCTGACATTTATCCGTATTTGTTAGCAGTAACCCGTCATCAACCATTGTACTGACAGGTCTGACACAGTGCAAACATGTTTCGAAATTTGATTTCAGTTACCGACCTTCCTGGCGTTGAAAATTCCCGTTAAATTGCCCCAACGTTCGACTAATGCGATACCACTTATTCGCGGCAGTATGCATTATACAACAATAGCGCGGCCAAATTTCAAAACTGTAACACTTCATATTCTTATAATTACCAGTGCTCATTCGAACTGGAGTTTCGGATCCGGGAAAATCTAGTGTAAGGTGCTTCGCTTTCAAGTGAACTAGCCTATCACTTAGTTTAAACGTGGAAGCCCCAATGATTTTTTATATATAAGATTTCGCTGCTAACTGTCTTTTGAAGCCCACAGCAACTTGAATCAATAGCCAGAAACCAATAACTGGAAGGGTGCTTAGTCGTCTCAAACTGTCAAGTTCCTTCAGTTGAAATCAGAAGTCTTGGTCATAGGTTCTTCGGTGGAAGTGTATGGGAGTGGTGTTGTTCGCTTCCTCAAATTTACCGGACCCCATGAGAGTTTTTCATCCGGGTTAATGGACGAAAGTGTAAATCTAATAATTCGGCTATGCGTATTGTGTAACTAAAGAATTAGATGTTCATACATCCTCCTCATAAACACTGGTGTAGACTAAAACGTCCGGCTCGTGGAAAGATATACGGCCGATGTGAGCTGATGAGAATGAACGCTAGGCTAAGTAGTTTCTTTTAAGAGGACCAACCGAGACATTTGTCTGGCTTTATGTAAACGGTGTTCATTTGGACTTTCTATACTTATAGAGTTGAAACGGATGGTAGAATTTACATAGTTGAATGTGCATATCAATATACACTTGCATAGATTCGGTATTTGGTACTGTTTTTCCTGAAGAATGGAGAGCCTAGTCGCTCAATGAACAGTCTACCAAAGCGATCGAATAAATCACCATCAATCGTGTTATCGATTGCATATTGATTTTTCATTCATTATTGCAAAAGTAGACGCTCATCCTCAGTTGACGCTTAGCTCATATGTTAGACTGCGATCTGAAGTAGTGGATTACGTCCATTTGTGTGTAGTCGTGCAGTGCAGAAGACCAAATCAAGTCTGCGCGTTTTTTACCCTTCTATTCAAAAAATGCTCGAGCAACTGTCTTATGAGTCACTTAGGGGGGAATCTGATGTTAGCTGGATGCTTACACAGATTTTCCTAGCGATCGCATAAAAACTATTCCTAGCTTTATCAATGCAGAGGTGATTAGTCAGACAGGAGAAAGAGACAAAGTTAATGATGCAATCGTTGTGAAAACACGTCCCTTAGGTTATTGAGATTTTTGCAATTAGGCAACCCAATCTCTCCTAGTGCATCTAAAGTCTGCTTTGATGGTTGGGCTATATTAGTTATCAGTATTCCCACATTTTCACATCCGCATCCGCGTACCTAATCCAGGACCTCCACTTTGTGAATAGGTGCGTCGAAGCTCGAAAGAATCATATTCAAATGTGATCAGAATGATTAATGTACTAATGCGGACAAGTCATATATTTCACATTTTCTCATCGTCTCACACTGCCTTTCAGATGGTTCAGTTAAAGCGCCAAGTCCAATGCTTCTGCGCCTCGATTTGTTCACGAAGAGAATTAAATCTGACTGACACAGTGTGCTCAAGGAGTGAGCCCCAACAGTGTTTACAAGGTTTAAAAATTACTGCATACCCGTAAATCATTCAACTCTGGTGAGTCCACATTGGTTGACTGAATTTTATCTATTACTGAAAAAAACTGTTGACATATTTTTGTATATCGATCACGTTCTCAGATACCAGGTAGATCGTTCAACATGCAATATTTTAACAGAATGCAGACCTCGAGCATGCAGGCTGGTGACGTCCGTGTACCGGGCTGAGAAAAATGACTATCCAGATGCCCAAGTCAGCAGTCAGTCAGCGTGAGACTGCTTCTGATTGATCTTTTATATCCTGACACGATGTGTGGAAGCTTCTTCGGTATCTGTGTTGTGTCAGTACACTCTCCTCGTTGACTTGTGGCTTTTCCCTTTTGTGTGGTAGACCTTGTTGTGCTTTGATTGCGAACGTTCGACATTGTGTGTGCTGTCACATGTGACTGACTAATTGAAATATTAAACTTTTGGCACCCATAGTGGGACGCGAATTTCCAAATAATGCTCAGTTCGTCGAATACTGAAGAGATGTGAAAACTGTTCAAGCAGCTGAGAAGGTGTGTATTTCGGACACTGAAAATACGCTTCAAGTGAGACGGGAGCGTGGGCTCCCATTACCAGACAAATACATTAATGGAGAGGAATGACTTTAATTCCCCTTGAGGTCTAGAGGAAAACTGTTGAATTTGATATCCAGGGGGACCTCAAGGGCCTATTCCATTTTCCGAGATGAATGATCTCAGGTTCTCATTCTGCAGTTGTGTCGAAGAGAATTTCATGAACGACGCCAACTCAGTACGGAAAGCTTAATAGATCATATGCAGCAGGTGAGGAGATTGTGCGACTGGCGTTCGTAGATGCGACGCCAAAGCAGAAGGAAAACCTTGTTCTAGAGAGATTCTTGGAAGAAATCCGAAAGCCGCAGTGTTAGCTTGTGTTCGCGGAACTCTGTAGGTAGGAAAGTTTGTTTTTATGTTTAGATTCCTGGTTGTCCTAAAATTATTATTTCATGTTATTTTGAGTATTGACTATTCAGTCGCCACCGCGTGTACCTTGGACCTTCCTAGGCGTGCGGCACGCATGTACGGCGAACGTTTTTCTTCAGAACCTGCGTATAAACCATTGTTGGGACTTGTGAGAGGTCCCAGAAAGACTGCACTCAGTCAGTGGCAAGGTGAACATCGAGTCCGAATGGCACCGTTTGCCTCCCTCCAGCACCTATTGTACACAAATTACGGAAAGTAATGGAGGAGCCCCAGGTGACATTCTCGTGGAAAAGACAAGCTCCTGGGCGAAAGCGTGTTGTACGACACAGTATTGACACAGGTGAGGCACGTCCTATTCGACAGGCGGCTAGTCGCTTACCAGCCCACTTTCAACAGCAGGTGGAATATTGTTGACGGGAATGTTGGAGAGAGGTGGTATCCGACCAACAACATTCCCGTGGGCGTTTCCGATAGTGCTAGTCAAGAAAAAGGATGGTTCTTCGAGAATATGTGTTCACTATCTTCAGTTAAATGCGGTGACTAAAAAGGGTATTTTTCCATTACCGCGGACCGATGGGACTATTGATGCGGTTTTGGGAACCGAGTGGTTTAGCAACTTCGATTTAAGGCCTGATTACTGGCAAGTGGAGGTGGGGCCCATTGATCGTATGAAAACCGCATTTGTGACAACACCTGGTCTATATGAGTTCGGAACTATGCCATTCGGATTGACGAATACGCCAGACACCTGTCATAGATTAATGCATCAGATGCTTGGCGATCTAATCCCTGAACACCGCCTCGTCTACTCAGATGATGTGATCGTACACGGACACTGTTGATGAACATTTGACCAACTTATCCAACGTCCTTCCAAAGCGAAATGGGGTTGGGTTGAAGTTAAATTGAATGAAATGTTCTCTCGTGTAGACTGAAGTGAAGAACTTAGGACACGTCACCTCTAGAGGTGGCATGGGTTGTGATCCTGAAAAGGCGTGCAAAGTGAAAGAATGGTCGATTCCTGTGAGTACTGACGAGGTCTACAGTTTCCTTGGGTTGGCCTCTTACTATCGACGGTTTGTTGCTGAGCTTTCCCACGTTTCCAAACCCTTAGTATTACTGATGGACAATGAAGGATTGTTCGAGTGGTATGAGTGCCAGCAGTCGTGTGACCAACTGGATAATGCCTTGTGCACTGATCTCATTCTAGTGATTCCGGATACCAAGGCAGGCACAAAAATGTTTATCCTAGACACTGACGCTAGTGAAGCCGCCAGTTAGACAACAACGACCTAGAACGTGTCATTTCCTATGGGAACATAAGCCTCAACAAAAGTGAAAAGAATTATTGTATTACTAGACAGGAGATGCTTACCCTGATGCATTTTATCTAACACTTCCGTTATTATCTCCTAGGAGGGCGATTCTTGGTTCGAACGGATCAATCATCTCTCCAGTGGTTGAGAAATTTCAAAGATTCAGAGGGACAAGTTACCCGTGGCAAGAATTTTTACTAGAGTATGACTTTGAGTGCAAACGCAGGCCTGGTCTACTTCACCGAAATGCTGATGTGTTGTCTGGAAGACAGGATTGCAGTCACGGGTATTGCCCATCATGCTCAGGTGATTACTCTACGATGATTAGCGTCAGACCGGAGGACGGTAGTCGATGGGCAGCCATTCAGAGCAGCAATCCTGATCTGCAGATAATATATAAGCGAATAAAAGATGGTCCACGTTCGACCACCGAAGAGATGGCAAGTTGTAGTTGGGAGGCGCGCTGCTTGTGGTCGTCGTGGCGCCACCTTTATGTTGTCCATAATGTTCTTGACTACCAATACTGCCCGGAATATGATGCCCTGATTGTATTCTCCGAATCAGCGGTTCGTATGATCTTCAAAAAGCTTCACGAAAATTTGGGATATGCGGGCCAGAACAAACTGGAAGCGTCCGCGAGGCAGCATATCTAATGGCATCAACAAAGAAGAGACGTCAGGAATGTATGCACTAATTGTAGTCTGTGTGCACAAACTGAAAACCCTAAGAGACATCAGTGTGCACCGCTAGAGAGTATGTTTGGGAGATACCCGAATGGGAGAGTAGACGCTGATATTGTTGGATCACTACCAGAGACCAACTGGGGGAACAGATACATCCTAATGGTGGTGGGTCATTTCATCAAATGGTACAATCTGTATACGCGCGGAGCTGTGCCCAGTACATACAACTCTACCCCATGAGCGTACCGCCAGTTTCTCACTTAATAATTTCCAACTAATGAAAACCTGCTAGAGTGGTGTTTACTTGATAGGTCCATTTACATTTTGTACATTGCATCATTAATACCGGGACATTAAGTAAGTGGCCGTTACATTTCCCTAGCATTTGGTACGTATCTAGCCAAAATCTAGATTTTTCACAAATTGATATTCTGATTTACGAAATCTGTCACCTCATCAGTGAATCATTCTTTGTGGGGTCTAGGAAAAGCAAATAATTCATCGTATCCGGTCGTTCAGCTGTTTCAGAAGAACTGCGAATTCTGTCTCTTTTACCTTTGTATTCATTTGGCACTGTGGAGGAAGGCCACTCGCGATATCCGTAGGGTATCGTTTTCCTAGGTAAAAGTGAGGAAATCAGGGTTATTAGCTTTTAGATTTGTAATGAAGAGAAGAATGAAACTGTGTGAGTTTAAGTTACCTGAGGTCATAAGCAGTAAAAATTATGCTAAATACTCTGTACACACGCCTATATGTGTGCAATGTTGTACGGTGTGAAAAAACGATCTGTACTCGGGTTATGTTTGTCACAGAAGCGCAATAAATCTATCTGACGTAGGAAATGAAATAGCTACCATCCTCTGTTCAGAGAGTGCTAGTACCTTAAGTAAATTATATTTGTGTAACTGATATAAGTCAACTACAGTATAAAAATCTCCGAGGACAACGCAAAGGTTCGAAGCTGTTTAGTATTTGGTTAAGAGTCCAGTTCTCTCTTAGATTCCATTCGTTTTGTCACGACTGATTTTAAAAGCATTGGAACAGAGCATAAACCAAACACGATCCTCACTCTCTATTGCACTATTCACCTCGTGTGTAATTTAGCACTGGATCAGTTCATTCACTCAAGGCTGGTGGAATTGTTTGTATCTACGTTTAGTTAATCAGTGATGGTAACTCCTGATTTTCTGTTTGTTTTCTGCCACAGCATTATACACCCCCAAAACTTGGTGGAAGTTGCCTGCGTCGTCCGATGCACATTAAGAACGATTTACTTCACAGTTTGATGGTAGCAGTATTGACTAAGTCCAGGGATGCTCTACAAAGGAAATGTGGCTAACCGTTTATGTCGTATATTTCAGTCGTTCTCAACACACCACCGATGGTGCAGTGGGAGACACAGTTGCTCCATGAAAACTAGCGAGATTTGAAATTCCGATCGTAAAAAGGAAATGCATTAGTGAAGAGTGTTACTCAGGGGAGAACGTTGTTCTAGTCCATCCTATCGAAAGGGTCTATCTGAATTGTACACAGAACTGCTAAGGCTGCTATCGATTTTGAAAAATATTCCATTACTACCTACCAAGCCCCCTTAATACAGATCAATAATCGAAGCACCTCATAATAAGTTCAGCAATATAAAACATACTAGCTGTACCTGTTTCAAGCCATCTGCTCTTGGCTGCTCAAAACGGATTATTATGCGATAGCTTTTGTATGTAACAAACAAGATTTACGCAAGTACCTTCTGTGTACCGTTGACAAACTAAAATACTCTGTGACCGATAACACGAAACACGTATGTCACATAGACTCATGGCCAACAGGTTATCCAGGAATAACATGTTTACGACACAAAATTTACCAATTTCATGTATACTGCAGACTGTGTGACAGTAAGAGAGATTAAAGAGCTGGGCTTAGCAGGAAACAGTCATATGGCTGCAGAGGAACTGGAATGATCAAACGGAGCAATTATGGTAAGCACCTGAAAACACAGGAACAACAGTATCAGATGTCATCTTCTTCTTATAGGTCAGTACTTTGCAAGAGATATGTCAGTAGTGAACTGTGGCTTTATTCACGCGAACGTAGCACAAAGAAATTAGGCAACATGAATGCCACAGTTCTTGTTCTATTTGGAATGTCAATTTTACACTTCTGTCCGTAAGTACTCTCTAATCCAAAGACACCGTTGTCTGCACTGTCTACACAATTAGTTTTGACCCGATTAAACGGCAGATTATCCGGCAGGACGGACTTCAGGTTTGGCCTTGGTAAGTTAGTCGTGTCCAATGACCTATTCCTATACTCCTCCTCAATATAATTTGTACAATTCTGCCTGATTTCTCAACCGTGTTTGTTACATTAGGAGTTGAAGCAATTATGCTGGCTTTGATGGACTGATTGACCTTATTCAGGTAGACAGAGTATCTCCATCTGTTTGTCATTCGGATAGAATAAGAGGTAACAAATCGGGCTGGTCTGCCTCACTTACTTATATGTTGAATGTGTGATATGCTCGCCAGCAATGCAAGTTTCGATTATTTGCGTGTCACATGTCAAACAACTAACAGGGATTTTGAACAGTCGGTGTAGACAATATGTGATCTCTTTTTCTGCACACGAAGCCATCTTACTGGTCAGTTTTAAACGCGTCAGAGCGAACTCACCAGTTTTGCATCGTACAATACAATGCTCACAAAAACAGTTCTACAAGTAAGCTAGTAAATCGACTTAGTCTGTTGAAATACAATTAACAAACGAGGCAACATACTTAGAAACGCTATTTCTGAATAGGTGTGTTGAATATTGCATCTCATCTGCCTCGAGATAATAGAAACATAACAACTTGAAAGCCAACTTTTCGGCACGAGTCAGACAATACAAAGGCAACGCGGAAACGGTTACAGTCACCACAAGAACCGAAAACAAACACATTCAAATGAATCCAATTACTGCGTTGTCGGAGCAGTAGCCAGTTCGCCGAAAATGCCGTAGTAAAAAGATCAACAAGGCACATCGGCGATTGACCTTCACCGTTGTCATGATCGTGTGGTTCATCGGTCTTCACGGTCTTCATGCCTAATCTGCACTGTCTGGACTTTTGTCTGGTCCATTCTTTTCACACTGCTTTGTTGCCAGTCCCAAACCCTATAAACACAAGTGGGTTTGTGACCATGTTGTTTTCGGACTGAGCAACATAAAGGAGCTCTACCTGAGGGCCAATCTTTTCTCCGTGTTTATGCGGTAGCCTCGGTCGGATGGGTTGGCTGGGAGGAGAATAACCGACCGCGTGTACCCTCTACTCCGTTGCTCATTACCAATGACCATCGTTTTGTTATACGCCGTTTCAGTGTGCATTATTCCGTTCTGTTTAGGCGCTGGTGTGTCGCAGATCCACTTACAATGTGAGTGCTGAATGTTTATCCCAGGTAATATACAGTAAACAGAATGACACAAAATCAGCCACGCGACATTAGAACCATGTAATTCAAACTCCAGTACTACTACGCTGATTTCCCGCAGTTATCGCAATACGAGTATGGGTAACCACACGATTGAGAACCAAGCGATTATTACCGCTGACGCTTATCTCCCAGAAGCCGAAAATTATACTTCTCAGACTGTCAGCGAACAGCCTGGTCCGTCGGCAGGATACCTTACAGTGATTGTTCTAAATGATCCTTCTAATTACGCGGACATCCAATGAATGACAGCGTGTGTTCAGCCACCACAGTCAGCTTTTTTCTATGCAAACCAGTCACGAAATAATTTTTTGGATTCGCACTCTATAGATATGGTAGATTTTCAATACAGTTCGCTCTCATATTCATCAGATGTTTAAGCCTTTATCTACGTAAAGGTCCGTGTACAACATCCCAGATCTCGATGTATTAAAGAAACACTTATTTGTACATATTAAAGCGCATTAGTTACATATTATCAATACGATTTTCTTACTTTTTCGGAAGACATCTTTACTCTAAGAAATCTTACAATACTAAACTGAGTAATCACTGAAAGAAGAGCTGCACCTGCCAAGCATCGGGCCTGCCTGACGTATTTTGATTCCTCCCTCTCCATTAAGGTCTCAAACACTGTTCAATGCCATTCGGCATATCACTCCGCAGGCATCCGTTATTCATTCATTCGGTGTCCGTTTGCAAGTACTAGGAAAAAATTTGTCACAAGTATGAAAACATCCGTTACGGTGAAGTGAGAATGATAGTGCGTACTTTGCCCACCTGTGATTTTAACTTACCGACTGAGCATCCGGCTGTCAATTCGCATATCAGATAGGATAACCCCCAATTTACGTTAGACTCTGTGTGTGTCCTTTTACAGTAGATAACCATATGTACCACGTATTATGGAACTAGTCACAAATAGATTAACATGTACAATATCAAAATGCTTAAGGAATGGTTTGGGAGGTCTCAAAAGTGCCAAAAGTTTGGGTCAGGATCAGTGGAGATGGTTACTCCGTTTAAACTCAGGTGCTCCAGTGTGACATTCATGATGAGGTTACCAGTTACAAGGATTATCCTCTAAAATTTAGATGATCTAAAGCCTTTAACTGTGGGCATCAGATTGCTGTGCTGTGCTACAACCCAGAAGGCGGCACGCGTTGAACTAACTTGATCGATTGGCATATGGAAAACTATTTGCAGTTCTGTAATTAAAATGTTGGAATTAGTTTATTCATTGCGTCAAAAGGGAGAGAAAACCGTTGTCATCACCTATTCCTTAGTTCACCCTCACCAGCCAATTACGTAATATGTACACAAACTTCATAAAACTGTCCATATCAATGAATGTTGACTAACCGAGCGCTACAGTTTCACTTTCAAGTGTCCACGGTCCACCTGAATCCATGGAACAGTTTGCTGATCAAAAAACTGGCCAAATTTGCCCCCTTAACATTGCATCAGTAATCGCTACTATTTTCAAGTGATTGCTGTGTAACAACCTAATCGCTGATCTGACCGGATGTACTGGATGACAAGCTATCGATGAAGCCAGATTTGTCGAATATGTCAACGTCAGAGGGTCATTTGCAGTGTAACTAAATATACTAAGTGTAAAAATTGTTCAAACCTTTTTCCAGTCAGTGCGACCCCAAATAAATGTTAGTTTTATTGTTCATTGCCCCAATATCTTTGTCCCACGACCTTTTTAACATAAAAGAACCCACGATATTTATATCTCGGGCTTAAGGACACAAATAGCGTAATAATTTTCGTTGGTTTTGTGTAACAAGTACAGCGCTAGCCGAAATCCAATCACTGTATGATGGGTTCGCTGTTAACTTTTCCAGTAGAGCAACAGTACACTCATGGATGAATAGATTGGCGTTGTGCCCGCCATTTGAAGGATGTGACGGCAGAAACCTCAATTACAGACAAGTATTAACGTTTGAAACAGAGTTTGCAGGCTCAGTTCGAATACTAAGTGAGTTGATAGCAGGATGAGAGTGAACCTTTTCGAGTGTCAGCCTGACTTGGTGAAACTTATATGATGCACAGAGTTCACTTCATAGGTTGACTAATGAGGACCGATCGATTTCCATCGCAAACACTGCGCCAAGGCTTTCTTGTGGGTAACTGAATCGTCTTGTAATTCTATATGCCGGCATGTGTCAATCCACACACTCAGTTAGAACAATGACATGAACTGATATTCTGATTCTTCAAGTTGTCTTTCAACTACTGAACGCCTCGTTTCTGTACTCGCCTCAAAAGTAGCCACTTTTCAGTCCATGCCCCAAATTCTCATGAACAAAAATCAGTTAAATGATATTTACACATCATTCTCATTTCCTTGAGAGCTTAGCGGTCTACTGGGAGCAAAAGTAATTCAAGTTTTAATGGAACAGTTCACACAGATATTCATTCTTTATGGCTTTCATATCTGGAAGTGAATTCCAACTTATTCACTTAGGTGGAAATACTTTTAACAGCTGTTTTATCGCTTTTAATCCAATCTGTATGTTGTAGTGTGTCCAACACAACTTACCAGCCAGGCCATATTGCAATAAGCAATTCTAATGGGATAGGACGGTCCAGTTTCTGATGGTTGGGAACAGTGGTGGTGTTGTTCGTAGCTCGGGTTGATGGTTTTGGTATTGATATGTTTGCCGAGCTTGGCAATTAGGTTACAAACGTCTCATCACCAAGCTAGGTGACATCATCAGTGCGTGATGAAACGTTTGCAACCTAAATGCCAAGCTCGGCGAACATATCAATACCGGGAAGGTCCAGTGTTAGGTGAACGAATTGAGCTAGTGGCTAAGACCAATCAGATTTACGACACTGTGCTACAATTGACCATAAACGTAAAACATTGAGAGCGCGGTCTTTGCTAACCGGAGTGGTATGTATAATTATCGTGATTTTTGTACATTCCAACTTACTTCAATGGCTGAAGCGTCCTGCTGGTTAATTGGAAAGTACGCATGATGAAGTTACTAAGGTATGGTGTTCCCTGCGCAGTTATAAGCGATTCAGCTCAGACTGCTGAGGAGAATTTGTAGGCATAGTCACTGCACACGGTTGCCGTCACAAATTTTTACGCAGCTGTTTATTATTGTCCAGTTGAGAAAATGAATTGAACAAATGCACCAGTTGCAAAGATGGCTTACAATCCACAATACCCAACAAGAAAAGATGAGGTCAAGGGGAAATAATGGACTAAAATATTGATGGCGAACCTCATTATACCTCGGTCAAGAATAACTAAAATAATTGGTTTGTAGACACAACGTGGAATTGCTCAATTTTAATTATTACGCACGTTAGCAGTGGAACGCCTAAGAATGTCTGTCACTAAGTCTAAAAATCGTCCAACAGTCCTGAGCACTGAACCGTTGTCAATCATCACTATAGTATCCCTAACTGTTACGATAATTGGCAAGCGGATGGCTTCATAAACTACGCAATCTGGAATCTTCATATAAGTCAACCTAGCTTTTATTTATCAATCCCAATATTGGATATAAGGATCAAACTATGTTTTCCATTGGTGAGTTCATCAACACTAACCCACGTCAAAGTTTTGCTGGTATATTTACAAACCTCATCTGGAAATTGGCTTCCCTAGAAGGTTTGAGCTGAAATGTGTTCACATCGCCCGCGGATACTTGGGAGTTGCTTGTGACAACATCTTCTCACGGTGGACAGTATAGTTGCTCCGTGAGTCTAATGATCTGCACTACACATGACCGTCACGACTATCTTTTATCTACCTTTCATGAAAGCGTGCACATAAATTGAAGTACCAGATGTACCACCATATCAAGCAAGTGCACTTTGGGGAGGCAAAATGAAACGACTTTAGACGGTTCAACACATTGTACGGTCATCTGTAAATAAAAATGCCAGAAACAGAAAGTGTCTACACTGGGAATCCATTAATAGCATATGCTCTGCCAGCAAAAACCTGCACGTAACACCTGCTAAGTGTTACCCCGCATATTCGTCCAGTGACTGACAGACCATAGGAAATTACACCGGTTAATGAGATGAGGATAACTGAAATTAGAACATCAGTTACAGGCCACGCACAGAAGATGTAACGACAAGAAACCCACAAAATATTCACCAAGTACAGACAAAAATCCACTCGAAGAAAACTTCCGATTTTATCACCAACATCAACGTAGAAATGCGTCCTCCCTATAGAGGACTAGTATTTCAGTAGTCTAATCCCATCGAGAAAACATAACGGTTGTAAAAAAAATACCGCTGCATCACACTGATTTTCAAATTGAATCTTCTCAGATTTTTGGAAACTAAAATAATCAGCGTCAAACTTAACAGACTGCAAAGTCATGAAGTCTCTAGCTTAGTCACATAATGGACTTTGCTCAGTGCCTTCCGATCACATGACACCGGATGATGTTACCCCGTTTACTCTGTTTCGCCGAACGCCAACAACTCGCAGTTTACTTCACACCACAGCACAAGGAAGGGTGTTGATTTGGCCAACACCGTGGCCACAAGTGATCACTACGATTAATTCGTCACTGTTCACTTTGAATGCCAATTCATATCAGTGACTAAACTAACCATTCCTGGAGGTGGTCCGCCATCTCCGGACGCTGACTCTTATCGGTTGCGGCAATGTATGCGTCGCCTCAACCTCACGTGCACTGAGTGGCGACGTAAATGTCAGTCTGTTTAAATCGGTTTCAGGTGATGGAATTATGAAACATTGCGAACAGAGCCAGTGAAAATCGCATTTTTTCTTCGAATTACATGTTTACAATATTATTTTTGCCCTCGTAGGAAATCATTCTCTCCAGCAACTTCTGATTTTTAAACGTTTCTGTGTTTCGGGCGTATCCTTTCTTCGTCATTATTCGTCCCAATGAATAGCTCGTTTGCGTTTACATATTGTTTTTGACCAATTTGTTTGACGTTTCCAAATTAAGGATGCTCAGTTGTCAAAATGTGAAAGTCTGTTTTCATGTTATTTGTCGGAGTATCGTGAACAACAGTTAAAGTTGATTCAATTTGAAGTGCTAGTGACGTGTAGAATTGCTGACAGTATTTAATATCAACCCATTTAAATATTATGAACTGAAATTTTGTGCAACGCACTTGTGACAATTCTAGCTTAATTCAGTCGGCTATCGATTGGTGCAAAATAACCAGAAAAATTTGGCCTGGGCGAGTAAAATTCACAAAGCGTCGTTTTATTTTCAAACACGTATTACGCCTCCAACGAAATGCTTCTATACAACGTATACTCAATCAATTCCGGTTACAGATTTGCTGTGAAAATCCAAGTCTGGTATGTATGCGCCTACTTAGCTCTTTTTCTAAACCATCAAAATCAGATTTTTTGGACAGATAACATTCCACAAGTTTTAGTCTTTTCGAGCTTTGTGAATAGTATGGGTAACATCGAAAAACTAGAATATGAGCCATAATTCCTCCAGTGGAATCTCCGTTTCATAATTTATGGAACATTTTGAATAAATGAAAAAGATTAACATTGTAATAACCAAGGACAAACAAAGAAACAGTCGTGTGAAAAAGATTAAATGTGAAGTTGCAACAGCCTCACGTTAAAACGGTCGACCTTGTGGGCGCGCTACCAGTCGAACGGATTGTGTACTAACTTACCGAGTGGTGCAGATCGACGTTCACAATGAACGATACAGGCCAACATATCTATCCAGTGGACATTCTGGTGATTAGTGGGTCAGTCCACGGCTCTGACAAGCTAGACTAAACTAAGGCAATACGTTTTTGGCGTATATTCATCATTTCTACTAAGATCGGTTTTAATAACCTACACTGTGAATCCATACAGCATGGCTCACATAAATGATGTCGGTTGTGGTAAAACATTCGAGCTGGTCTTCATTTGCGGGTGGCCTGTGAGCACTTTACGTACATAAAATCCTTATTATTTACAGAGTTACTGAGTCCTCTTGCGGTTTGAATAAGAACGCGCAGTTTATTTTCACGTGCTTGGTAACTTCTTCGTCCACGGACCTAGTAAGAAACTTCTAGTATAGTAGAATATTGAAAATCTGTAAATAAAACCCTTAAGTTTTCACCGAACAGCAGCGTCATTGCATGAGTTGAATCCAAAAAAACAAATAATCTAATCTAAATGTCTGCTGTATCGTAAAGCAATGCGTCAAAATTGTAACCTTATTTGAGTTGAGCAGCGTTTCACACCACAATCCTTGGTTCACTGTGGACCGGCGTACTCCAGTTAAACATTATTTCAAGTCTAAGAACTTACAACACTCAAAAATAAATGAACTCGACCGTTCTGTTTAACACATTATGGCATCACTCAAGTGCAATTCAATTGACACCTAGATCACAGGAGAAGGTGGGAATTTGTGTCAAAAGATGGCCAAGCAATAATTAAGGCTTGAAATGAGCTTAAAACCAGAAATGATTACACAAACCTGCAAGTTAAAGGAGAGTATTCATCTCAATTACAAAGTAGGTTCCAATTTTGGAATGTTTGCTACCTGTTGTTCTTGCAGTGCCTCATAATACCATCACCTGAAACCGATTTAAACAGACTGACATTTACGTCGCCACTCAGTGCACGTGAGGTTGAGGCGACGCATACATTGCCGCAACCGATAAGAGTCAGCGTCCGGAGATGGCGGACCACCTCCAGGAATGGTTAGTTTAGTCACTGATATGAATTGGCATTCAAAGTGAACAGTGACGAATTAATCGTAGTGATCACTTGTGGCCACGGTGTTGGCCAAATCAACACCCTTCCTTGTGCTGTGGTGTGAAGTAAACTGCGAGTTGTTGGCGTTCGGCGAAACAGAGTAAACGGGGTAACATCATCCGGTGTCATGTGATCGGAAGATATCGGGGAAGTCACCAGTTCTTCGAAACTTTTGTGATGAAGATCAACAAAGTGCACTGGGAGGTGACCTTCATTGTCGGCAAGGTCAGGCGCAACTTCGGCCCTGCAACCTTTTTGCCAAATCTCTGGTGTCCCACCTACGCCCCTGAACGCCCACATGCCTACATCCTGCTTATGCGCATCACTTTACTGTTGGGTTCATCGTTTGGTCCACCTTTGCGGTGGTCTCCCGACCGGTCACAAACCCTTTAAATATGATCAGGTTAGCGACTGTGTTTCATTGGGTTGAAGTTACGTAGAGGAACTCCGTCCGGAGGTCAGTCTTTTCTTTGTGTTCATGCGTTAGCTTCGGGTGGTTGGGTTTGCCAGGAAGTTCTCGAACTAGTGGTAACTACTCCGTAGTCCATTGTTCTTTACCGTTGACTGTCATTCCGCTATACGCCGTTTCACTGAACGTTATTCGGTTATGTTTACTTGCTAGTAGGCTGTTGATCCAGTTACATCAGAAGACACTGAGCGAAGTCCATTATGTGTCTAAGCTCGAACAGGCGAATCCAAATTCAGAGAGTGTAATTTCATGCAATGAGAGATTCACGTCCACTTCGATGTCAGTTTGTTTTGTGTCAAGACTTATCCTGTTCATAAGTTGCTTCGTGATCATTAGCTCATTTCATCTAACTATAAACACGTTTATTTTCAAGTTGACCATCACTCACATTTGATCGCAGCCTTCGCATTCGGATAGACTTTCCAGCCAGCCTTCTTCGAAAAGAAGCACTAGACTCGAGTTTCGCGTCCAGATTTGATAACTCGGTCGTGCCAAATGTGAGGTCAATGGCGCAGTGGTCAACACGGTTGCCTCATGATTGGAATGGCCAGAGTTCAAATCCCTGCCGTGGCAAGGATATTCACTGCTGATGACCTCTAATGAGAGCGAAACTCGAGGCTAGTGGTTCCTTTCGAAAGAGGCCGGCTGTAAAGTCTATCTGATTGCGAATGCTGCGATCAAGTGTGAGTGATGTTCAACTTGAAAATCTAAACACGTTGTTATGTACATTAATTAACACCAATGCGTTTTGCCCTTCTTATTTATTTTCCTGAGAGATTTCGCTACCGGCTCTATTTGTCTGTTTACACCCGACATGCAAACGCATGGAGTGCCTCGCGATTAATCAGAATCAGATGTGTGGTTTATATAAAGTTGTAGTTTCTCCACATAAATTTTCCTGCGAGTAGGGTAAATTTATTTTATTAATTGTTCCTGTAAAGCTAAAATGTAATTAATTCCTACTGTAACACAATAAACCTGCAAGCACTATCTATAGTCATAGTTGTTTTGCTAGTATTTATTGTGCTGTAGGTAACCTGATGACGGATTACAGAAAGCATTACTTGTTCACCACTTTGTCGTTCTGATGACTTTGCTGGGCACTTTCGAACGAATTCGTATCACGCGAACCATCTGCAACATAGCATATCTTTATTATCAATAGCCACAACAAGCGAAAAATAGTCAGATGGTTATATTTCTATATGTTTGACAGTGTTTCCTTTTTTGTCTTAGTTTTCAGACCCGTAAAACTACTTCTACCTTTCCACTCCAAGCTCTATCATATCTGTCATGTTTGCCCAACTTGGTTGAAGTTTGTTTAGTGGACTATATGCAGAGTTGCAAGACGAGTTTTATTATGGTGTTTTCATGCTGGAGATATGTTGCTGGCTACCTCCCTTCATTGACTTTACACTAAGCGTGGTCGATATAACACGTGAAAAATCTGCCAGCGTCAATTTCGTCCGATGCAATAAGTGTATTTTGAAAATTCTGCTTTCTAACTATACTAGTTGTGCGTAATGCAGTAGCACAATATTATAGTGTCGAACTTAATCCGACAATCATTTTATCCATCAAATAGGTGACGTTCAAAAATCTACTGGAGCATACAACTAGAGGGGGAGGACAGTAATAAAAACAATCTAAGGGAGTACGACAAAGTTGGGTTAGTGCATGATTACATCTCCATTTCTATTGGTTTTTCGCCGGTCAAACAAAATCTTCCCGTAACAGCTAGTTCAGATTCACTCTGTGAGCCCTTATCCAGTTTCAGTCGCACCTTACAAATCATCTACCTCTCTCCCATAGTACCTTGTTCCAGTGACTGATTTCTGATACGGGACGGAAGGCCTACAGTCTAACTTCATTTTTCGGCTCCGCAATGTCGCACAGTTCAGACGGGTGGTTTCAACGAGGTATTTAAGAAGAAAACAGGATTGGTCAGTATCTGCTTTTTCCCAGTTATATGTCAATTGGTCGCAGACGCAGACTTGTTTAGCATAACAAGACGAACTTGCAAAGGGAAAAAAATACAATGTTAGGTATGATATAGGTTATTTCACTCTTAGTGTCAGTCCTGAAAAGTTCCCTGCCAGGACTACACAAGAAACGCCAATGCGAACCTCAGCAAATGTCTTCGTAAGACACATTTTTATGTATCGTTCCTACCCAAAACATTCGCAGTAGATGGTCTGAAAGATAGCATCCAACAGATTCGACCACCAACCGTTATTTAAACTGCAAATTATGTTGTGGCATTCCACTTCACATGGACAGTACCACTTACTCTGAAACATTAAATATGCTGGTATGTTCATAAGTTGTTACAAGAAGAAGGGAGATTTTTGCTTGTATGTTCCTGTCTCTGTACTGGTCGGCGGAACATTGTTTCAGACAACTTATGGGGGTGGAATAGAGAGTAATGGAAATAAGTAGAAAGAAGCATCATTGATCTTGCTTGCTTCACTCAGATTAGCAACAAACACCGTAACACACTGAATTAACGTTCCATCCGGTATGCGCATTCAGTGGTCCGTGGAATTGAGCTGGAATGATCGTTAAGAAACTTGTAATGCATGTTATCTCTCATGTGTATGACCACCGAGTAATGTTTCGAAAATTCTAATCGATTCGACTGTCAAAACGGAAGTCTGCAGTGCCTCTGATTGTGTGCAAATCCTGAATGTGAAGCAGGTCTCCATATAAAGTAAGGTACTTATTCTATTACTCAGCTTCAGCGGGTGATTTGTTAAACCTTCATCCTTATTTAATCGGAAAATATGTGCCAGCGGATCATGTGGGATATGGAATGTCTTGTAAGCAAGAATTAAATCTTTCCTGAGCTGTTTCTCATTCATTGAAAATTAACCAAGTTCTGCGGGAATTTTTCTGAGCAGCATAATTCTTCTAGTGACCGGCTTCTGAACACTTTCGAGCTGTGCCAACTATTGTTAAGATAAGGATGACTGGCCTGTAAGTTTGCTTCCTGCTGTAAGCGGATTATAGGGGCAAACATAAAGTGTAGATTTCCACAGTGTCTCAGTGGAAGTGACTACACAATAGGTAAACAGATTCAATCTGTCTGCCACTGTGGTCCCTAGGTTTCGTTCACACACTAACTCGAGTTGCTCGGCGTCGCCAAGGTAACTGTCAATACAGCTTTGATGACAAAATTGCCTGAATGTACACTTGCTGAGATTGAACGGCAAGTTATCTTAATGGACCACCGACTTGGGCAATTTCAATTGTTTTGTAAGGTCGTCACATCTTCCAGGTATTCTAGAGTTTGTCAGAACTTTGCGTTATCGGCATGGTGCGATGTCGGCCACCAAACTACATTGAGTAGTCCGAGAACGAAAAGAATGAATAACAGGGATTCTAGGGTTGATCACTGTACAACTCTGCTGTTGGCAGGGCATCACTCTGCCCATCCACCTCGAAGTCCAGTTGGACGACCCTCAGACCAGGTGAGTAAGCGTTTCTCAAAGTCACAACTATTGGGATTCCGCGGCGGGATGGTTTGATGAACCGTGTCAGAGGCTTTGGAAAAATCAAAACAAAACGATCTGCATCTGTAGCATTTGTTGAAATGTGACAAGCAATCAACACGTTCGTGACGCATGAGCAACTCACTACAGAAGCTATGTTGTTCCTTGGTTGAGTTGGGTATGTTCAATCTTTTACCGCAAAGGGTTACTTATTAAGATCTCCACTAGTTTGGAGACCATTGAAAGCACCGTTGTCGGTCGATAGTTTGTGAGGTCATCTTTGCACTCACTTTTAAAGATAGGTGTGACTGTGAACTGTTTTCAGGCTTCTGATAGACAATAAGTTGTAAAGAAGCGACTACAAAGTACTACCAGCAATTCTGCTCACTCGGTAGTGTGGATTATCAAGACGTCAAGGAACATCAGGTCTGAAGCGGGTGATACGTGAGTTAATAGGTTCTGTAGTTCAGATGATCTTTGACTGAAATTTGAGGTACTTCAGTCAGGTTCACGCTTACGCGCTCAAGAATCGTCTGTGATTTACGAATGTGCACATTTACGTACTTGTTACTCAGAGTGCTGACATCCTCTGCAACTGTTTTGGAAAATTTACTAGATGTTTGCGGTTGCCACATGCCAACCTTATTCCTTGTATTTGGTGCCATTTCGCTGTAAAGATTTTGTGGTTCACTTTTGGCTTTTGAGTAAAACAGTGTTGATAGCAAGGTCATTACTCTCTGATGGCAGCGTTGGTACGACTATGCCATATGACATACTGAATAAACACAATTTCAGTTTGTCCAAGTTGGTACCTGTTTCAAGCTGAACGTTTTGTTGCAATCAGACGTTTGATTTTGGTCTCTAGGCTTTTCTGCCTAATACTAGACCTGGGACACTTTACTAGAACGTGGATGTTAACGGTATCAGAGGTTTCCCCATCGAGGGGATGCCAACAGTTTCGAACCACTTGTGACTTACTCGTTTAACCGTTCTTCCGGTTCGGTTAATTATCAGTCGTCCTACTAGTCGTTAGTGAGAATAAAATCGTAAACAATTCCCTGTTCGGTTAATGACACATGCCATCCGAACTTCTGTGTTCAAATTCCTCGGGTACATAGTAAATTTACTTTGACCGAGCATATACACCCAACTTTTCTGAAAATCTGCATTCATTTCACTTGCCTAACATGAGTAGCTCACACTTGGTTGTACAGCGTGATTTCTGGGGTTGAGATGGATTAACTACTGAGTCACCATATACTTCACCCTGCAATCCTGGTGTCTTGAGCAGGAACGCAAACTAACGGAACCTATCATTTCGAAAGTTCACTTTGTTTTAATCGACCGATCGTCTGAAATCACCGTAAATTAAAAGTCTACTATGGCCGTTGTTGTTCGGGTTGTTTGTGCGTTGAGCCTTCGAAAATTAACTTTGTAAGTTTCCCTATTGTTATGAACTATTAATTTACCGTTGGAATGTGTTCATTTGTCATCGCATTAATTACTTGGACTATTTTGCCTCAAGTATAGAGTTTTATTCGTAAATCGTAGATTCTACAAGTTCTTAGCTCATAAGGACTGCCTGGAAAGGCATGCTTTTATTCACGTTCTTCAGGTCAGTCGGTATTAGAAGACAGTCCTAAAATGCGTTAAGGTGTAATCTCGTGATTCGTATAAAATTGGGTGGAATTTCCATTCATCTACAATAAATAAGCTAAGTAGGAATTAATGCAGGGTTGTACGAAGTTTTTTGTGACCTAATGAGTTAGCGTCAACGACCACTGCTGTAAATCACTATTTCACGTTGCCAGAAGAAATGCGCGTTCACGGTTCCCTACAATTAGTGCACAATCACCCAAATAATCTGTCGCGTAGATCCCATCTAAAGAGTTAATGATTGGTCTTAAGTGAGGTTAACGAGTAAGCGAATTCCTTTTACATTCACATATTAGTGCAAGTCAACCAGACGGAAAAGTTAAACAAGTTAAAACAATGGGTTTTCTTTGACATCATTCATAGTACAGATCAGTATCTTTTTTTCACACTGAAACGTAAAATGAACGTAGACACTATCGAAATTCATTAGTTCGACCTTGTAAATTGAAAAGATTTTTCAGAAAATGAACTTTTCTATCTGCATTACATAATCGCAAGAGTTCATGCGTAAGTAAATTCCGAGATCTACTACTTATATGCATACTGGTAGCAAGCAATACACGATTGCACGATTTCTGCTCAACACAACTATCTCTAAGACGTCGATTCTCGGCTGAGGCTTGCAAAACACTGCGTCGTGTAGCCAGCTAGAGATGCAAAAGTGTTCATGAACTTGCGAAAATTTCATTCCTCAGTGAGTGCACTCAGCAAAGTAGATACCCATGCCAACTCATCCGGTTTCTGAGGAAGAAGAAACTGACGGTGACCAATAGTAACCTTAGACGTATTTTGACTGCCCACGCAGAAAATGTACAAATGCGACTGGCCGATTTTTATGAAACACATCGTCATTTTTTGTCAAGCGTCGAAAACTCGCCATTGTGCAGTCGTATCGTGTTTACGCTATTCTGCAAGACAATCATCAATCGGTTTCCGAAGTCCCGTACAAAGCATGCCGAGGAAACAATTTCATTGGATCTCAATAAGAACTAATGAACTGATCTTCAGTACACTTGAATTCGTTGCAACTAGAAGCGTCATCCCCAAGTCTTGGTTATAAAATACCATTGCGTAAGCCTAATCATATTTATAATGAAGCCCAATTTGAGAATTTCATCGATCACTTATGTGATCTCCGACCAGCCAGCCCCGATATAGCTGATGGGTTTTTATCGTGAATCCGATGATCCGCCGCTGTTCTATCACCAAGCAACAGTTACAGTCGTTATTAAATAGAAAAACATTGTAATATTTAGCTGCATAATAGCTCTGAGGTTGTTATTTTAGACAAAGATGGTTATATTTGGCAGATGTCATTATTTAATGAGCAAACGAAGTTTCAGCAACTATTGGGAATGGACAAGTGTGCCATTTGGATGACCGCGTAGAACGACACTTCCAGCTGTTCTTTCAGTTGTGGATTATTGGTGAAGTAACCTATAAATCTCGTAAACCATGTGGATCGTCAATACCCTCAGCTGTACGACCAACCGAAGACATAATTCTGGGATGCCGTTTCGATCAGTTTTGGCAATGACAAACTCTCCGCACCATAAGCTGGCTTGCTGGATAGTCGCTAGCCCAACTGCAATAGAACAAAGGTTCCATACACACACCATCAAAGATTTTCTGGGATTGATCAGTGACTTGGAGAAACATCACTTAACTAAAGAACTGATGTGCTTCGTAGACGTTCAATCACTGTTTACAAAAGCCCCTCTGCATGAAATGACTGACCATATTTTTGAGCTCGTCGGAACGAATCACCGTGTTATGTCACTATTAATCGATATACCGAAGGAAAGTTTGCTACTGTGCACTGTGAATCTCAGTTTTCATCTTCTCGAGCAGTACTATTGTCAAATAAATAGAGTAATCATGAGCAGTCCACTAGGTCCCATATTATCAGACTTCTTCATGTTGAGAATTGAGTGAGAGATGTCTAGGGAGATGGAACGCTTGTCACACAATAAGCGTTATGTCGATGACAAAATGATATTGAGTCAACCCAAGCAGGTATTAGATAACCTGGTGCAATGACTAAATAATTATCACTGTAATCTGAGGGCTTCTTGTGAATTTAAGACCAACAACTGTCTACCTCCCCTAGAATTACATGTCCCCGAGAAAGTAGCTCGATTAGGAGAGGTGTCTGGAGAAAATCCACGTATTTCGGCCAAAACTTGAACTTCATCAGTTTCACGCCAGCCCAACATTAACAAATATGTTATTCACACAAACAAGACAAGTCTGTACTCACACCAGCCTTGAGGAGGAACTAGACTCTATCAGTTCCCTATTACAACCAAATAAGCACCCTACGAAGTTCAGAAAAAGGCACGGTAGACAAAAAGCAGCATCCGAAATGGTGATTATTATAGAACAAAGAGGGTCTACATTTAGCTTCCCTATAGGAGTGACCACATCATGCGGTAAACAACACATCTACATAGAAATTCACTCAGATGAATAATTAATACGCCTTAACTCCGTGTACTCTATCGGACCAAAAGCTATCAGTGCCTTCAATCAAAGCATACCAGCCTATCAGTACCACAACATTGCGTCCATCAAATTTGCCTACGGAGAACCGAAAGATGCCTGACCTTCAGAGCGAAGGGACACTTGCCTAAATCGTGTTATCGGAGAAAGGCAGTGTTGCTAAAACTCGTTAACAGCCATATTTCTCAGTCGTTAGACACGTCCTGAGCAATGGTCACGCCGTCGGTCCACCTTGTACATTCGAAATCCTGTTGCGTCATTCAAATTTAAGATTCCTGAGGTCTTCTGAAGCCATCTGTCTGTGTTCAGAAACAAGTGTTCGTGGACCTGACCTTTCCTGGAACCTGTTTTTCTGCCCCCTGAATTGTTTATTACAAAAACCGAAGAATGTTACTGTAAATTTGCTACTGACGAGTCAGTACGAAGTGCTTGCACCTACCAGTTTTCATCTTTTAACTGTTTCACTCAATTCTACCATATTAATAGAGTAAGAAATCATGTACCCCAGATGGCACATCACCGATTGCCTCATCAGAAAGAAAGCTATGACATTCTGCTGGATTAAACTGAAAGTCTAACCAAAGGGATACTGCCTATGACAGTGAATCTCAGAAGTGACCCTGTGACGAACAATCGCTTTCGACCATTTTTTTCTCAGTTCAATATCTTGAACTCATAACACTTCACACTTACCTACTCGTCTAACATAGCCTGTCGTTGATCGAGACTTTTATGCCCTCACCAACTCAATGAAGGCATTAATCTTCGTAAGCCTGATAATACGTTTCTCAGAGATTGAGTCATACATGACGTTTATTAAAAACTCCCGATGCCACATTCATCTGGAAGCAACAAAACCAAGACGTCACACATTCATTCACTTAGTTACGCCTCAGTCTGACACGTTAAAATAATTATCGATACTTTCACACATCTGGAAATTCAGGAAGTCAGACAGCGAGAAAGAGAAAAAGGAGTTAGCCGGAAACGGAGTTAGGAATTCCATACTACGATCAGCAGAGCACAATCATGTCACATGAACTCAGTTTGACTAGATGAAACTCACTAGAGCTATCTTCCTATATCTATACGGTCTCCCAAGCAGTCATAATGGATGTTTTGCGTTCACACTGATGATAGATATGTGTAATCCACCACATCTTGTAACTGCTAAATGGTTAGCGGAAATATTCAGGTCTACACGGTCGAAACTATGGCCATGTTGTCTTAGTGCGACTTTTCAGTTTGTGGATTCTGTGAGGGTTGTTAGTTATAAATGGGAAAAAATGAGCTCTCTCAATGTAACTTCGCTATTCACAAGGCTTCCAGTGGTACAGACAATTAACTTTTTTTGTGATCAGATTAAACAATCGAGGAGAAAGTTCATGTTATAAAAATCGAACTTAAAAAAGTATTCCGCTATGTGCCCTCAATGTTCACTTCCTGTCCAACAGCGAGTTGTCTGAATAATCGGATTATGTAGCAATTGGACTTCCTTTGGGGCTACTGATGACAGAATTGCTCATGGGCAAATTAGAAACCCAGAGTTAGCCTGCTTTTCAGAGTCATCCTATATACCGACGATATTTCGATGACACATTTGTTATTGTGCAACCATCTGATAAGCGAACAACCATCCTTCAGCGACTTATCGCAGTAGGCGCTTCACTTCATTTCGGCCCAGGAGAAAAAATTGCACAGTGCGTTCCATTTAAATTTAATGGTGTGGCAGATCAATTTAACCCCTATATCTACTGGTCCCTAATACAGCTTTCCACTGAAGACCTTAAGATGATGTTTAGTCGCAATGACGCTCTTATGAGCGAGTCTGAAATACAAGCTGCCAGTCCACGATCGATCAAGGCTCGTGCGCCGGTTCTCACGCTGTCGTTGTATTACAGATTATACCGGTCGTACGATGAGGCTCTTTACAATAAGTACCGAAGAATCTACTACAGACTGGATTAGAACAGGTTGCTGTAAATCAATCGTTGGCGCTATTGACACAAATCGCGTCGACACCATCTGCTGCGTTGCAGGTTGACAGAGTTGACAACGTTGAACCGAAGACAGTCAGTCACCGCACTTTGGCGACCGCCGAATCGACTGGAGCCAGATGATGCAATCACGACTTTCGTTCTCACAAGAAAGTTATGCAGTCATCATGAGCACTGTGGCCATAGAATGATCCGAACCACACACAAACACTTGAACCAGGCTGTGTAACGTGACATCCAGTCAGCGTCCTGTCCAGGTCCAATTGATTATCCTGACTTCGTGGTTTTAGTTATTTCATAAGAATATTTTTTTGTTCACTGTTCTGGAGAGTTAGAACGGAATGACCTTCAATAGCTATATCTGAAACATGAAACAATATAAAACAACGATAACTGGAACCCCGCTATCACCCTCGAAATACGAAGAGATTTTACTCCCACATATAGGACTAAGCGTCCAACCAACACGACTTATCTGAAATCTACTTCATTCTTGATCACAATGTCAACGAATTCATGGTTTTATCCAATCACTTCTCTCTAGCTTGATGTTGATTAATAACTTCAAGTTCATCCGAAAATTTTGAATAATTTCATAAACCTAAAATGATAAGTTATGAAAAACGGTTGTGTTTGATGAAATTTTATCTTCATAAAGATGGGCGTCCATTGTTGCTAACTGTCGATTAGTTTCCGCTCCCACACAGTGCAATCTACACGAAAGGTAGAAGACCGGAAGCGTACGCTGCCCTTAGAATCAGTCTCTGAGTAGTTGTTGGTAAGTTCAACCGCTTCTCATGAGGTGATTGGCGTTTCAGTGTGTTCGGTTTCGAAATAATAATTTCATATAACAACAGCTCAGAAGTAGAACTAAACGTGAAACGTCTTTTTCAACGGTGTGATATTCGGGCCCAATTTCTGTGAATAGCAGAAGTGGAAATTGGTCGACGGCATTAAGAAAGGCGATCTATTCACCTTGACAGTTCTTGAGATGACGTAAACGTCGAACTAGACATCGTAAACCATAATATCACTGTAAGCAAATGCGTATTTCATCTATGAAGATAGCTCCTGCATGTTTCATCAAACTTGTGTCTCTAGGTGTGAAATACTAGACGTTCAAACTGCGATAGGAGAAATAACAGGCTGCAAGATACTGGACTAATTTACCATCAACATGAAAGTTTCACAGTTGAAAGTTGTCTACTGCTGACGATTCGTAAGATTATCAGGAAGCCAAGTAAGACTCGTACGATTCAAGATACGGGAGCAGGCAATTCCCAATGCAGTTCTCAATGCTAAATTGACTGAGGTAGACCGACAGATGAATTATGAAAATTGCGGAAGTGTCATTCCGATTTAATTCTACAAGATGTTTAGTGTTCGTGCATATCGTACTGTAATACGGGAGTGGTGGACATAAACCATGATGGAACAACTTCTCGGCGGTTCATACCAGTTAAATAAACTGGGAAATGTCTCTTCCGGGCCTGCTTAGGTAGCCGGAACGGTCACACGAAATGAGTTCTTAAAAATTCCGCAGTGTTGTTGACTTCGGGCAGGTAGATGATTCTACTGTACCGAGTAGGAATTAAGTATCTTATCTAGATTATGAGGAAACGATTATTATAAACCACAAAGTTGTTACGCAACCAACCCATTATTCACCAAGTATCGTGTAACAAACAATGTGGTCACTACTGCCTTGACCTGACTTGGCTTGGACTAATAGCTGATATCTGTGGTCAGCAAGTCGATTGCCGTTGGCCAACTTCAGTCAGTTTACATAAGAAAACATGGCATACTGGTGAAAATTGTGGGTAATCTGTGTGTTGCACATTGTGTTCACAAATGTCACGAATGGAATTTACTTATAATCTACCGGCTTTGGTCAGTGAGTATACCTGACCTTCTGCTACCGTAACTGTACAGCACATACATTTTACTTGAAAGAACAGACGGCTCAGTGATCGAATCAAAGAACTGAGTCAATCAGATTTGAAGCCGATATGCGTGAAACAGTACAACACAACTCACTGCTCACTTTAAAAGCTACAAAATCTGCACAAAATTAAGCTCCCAAAATTCACTAGAATGAAACGTATCATTGCACCTGTGGCATAACAGAAACCATAATGTCACTAGACTGTCAAAATCGATACCATTCAACTAGCGCTAGTCAACCAACGTGGTCATCCCAATTCTTTGGCTGTCTACTATCCAAGTTACTTTCATTTTTCAATATGTAGCGATGGTCTGGTTAATTCAGTGACAACTTCCTCCCAGTCAATCCAATACTTGTAAACGATTGAAACATCATACCGTTCAAACAATTTACTACAAGCAATTGTTTTATATTTGCCACCTAACAACCGTAACACAATGTTATTTGTTTTGATAACCAAGTGTATAATTATTCAAGGTGTTCCAGTCATTTGAAAAATCACTGACGTTCGTGATCTGTTTTTGCGATGGATTTTTTCGGAATGGTTTTTCATACATGTGCGTTTGAATGTTTTGTTTAGAATACTGTGTTCCATTCATTTTACTACATGATCAAAGACAGACTATTTAACTGACTAACAATTATAACTGAATAGCCGCGCAGGCGCTGCAAAAAAGAACTAGTTTAGCATAAATTCATGTACTGAAATCCAACAGCGCATGTGTGCCCACAGATCAATTTAAATTTTGATGAGCAAATGTTCCACAATTCCGAGTTACGTGTCCGTTTCCGAGTTAGCACACACGTTGCATTTTCTTTGATAAACTCCCAACTGGATTCCACAATGTGGACAAAAGTGACGAACATCCTTGCAACGTTTCAGAAAGAAGGGTATGATACAGCAGCCCAAAATCCCACTGAAAGTCAGAAAATACAATTAATAAGAGATAGAACAGTTATAAGTATTAAGCTGTACTCTTAGGAGAATTTGCTATTACGTTCAGCACAATTCAATCTGCTGGACGAAGCTTAAACCAATTAATCCCGGTTGAAAGCAGGAGAGTGATTTCAGTAATTTGTGTACTTCACTAAGCCGATCATAATCTAGTGTTTTCATTCAATAGTGCTCTAGTTATCTGCAAACACGACCGAATACATATTGAGAGCCAACTCAATACGTAGAGTACACGCATCTAGCGAAACAGTTGCATGGACAGCACGATATACAACGATAACGACGAACCGAACATACTTATTTTTTCAGCTTCAAAATGCACGTGATTTCGACAGTTTTTTTATTGTTTTTGTTAAGGTTCTTGGTACATTTGTGGGAAGGTAGACGGTAGACAGTTTCCAACCATGTATTTTAACGTCTTCAGCTAAAGATACTCAAAAACATTTACATGCCAAACATGATGCTAGATACCTTGTATCTCCATACCAAATCACGGCCCGTTCACCGGCCTGCTGTCCACCGTCAAGCCAGTGGCGGATAATCAGTATACAAAACTGTATAAGTTAAGTAAGTTTGTGTGAGAAGTGTGGCAGCCATTCTAGCGGATTGAGTGATGTTACATTCAGCTAAATGAATCTATCTATGTTTAACATATGATGCTGTGGATCATCGCCGACTTGGTTCTACCACCGTTAGCAGACAATGTTACACATGGAACAGTCGTCAGAAGCAGATATACTAAGAACGTAGTCAACAAGTTCAAAAACTGTAGAACAAAACGGCACACAGTCGTTCGGAGCGCCTTGTTCTATAAAAAAAAATCACCAGCGTTATTTTAGCACCTGTTGTTTTATTACACTTTGAGGTATAAACCATGACGATTTAATTACTCAGAAATGCAAAACAACCAACCTATGTGGTCAAATTAAAAGAAATACTGTCAGACCATTTCAACTTGGCCAGCGCTTTCCAGTGGCGCAGGATTTTAGTACATCAGAGGATCAATACGCACGCCAGAACGAAGCCACAGAAGACATGTTATTTAGTAAGCAAATGATGAGATGGATTTACCCAGTTGTTAGCTTGGGGTGTTATAGTCCAGACTTCCAGTTCGAAATTTAAACAGACCCTCTGTAAAATTGAGCAATACGATGAGCCCATATGCAGCCACATTCACGTTTTAAAACTAAGTTGTGTGATTGAACACGTCGTCAAATAAAAGCCCATGTGCATACCAAGTAGTCCCAGTTAGGTTCCACTTCCCAGCTGGTATACTGTCTTTTTTCAATAAATTCAACCATTTTATGGCTGAAATGCAAAAAGTCAAGCCTGGGCCTTAGCCCAAAGTGGGGTTAAGGCAGGTCTCAGGAAGCAGTTAGTTCCAGTGATCACCAACACATTGATGGACATCTTCCTGTCTTAGTTTGGCATCATTGGCACTGCATAAATCTTGAAATAAAAGCGACAGCCTGAGACCTAGTACCACGAAGGTAGCTCAAACACATCCAGTTCATTTCCGTCTACGAAACTGTTTCAAGCACATAGGAGACCTGCTTGTACACTCTCTCGTTTGAACGGCAACCACGACTAACTGATTGGTAGCAGCGCATGAGTAAAGGAAAGTATGATGACTACACACATGTTGAATTAGATCTCTTGGTCTAGCGCATTACTGTTAAGATCGCTATTCTGAGACCTGTTTACTGGTCAAAACACTATTTTCGTGCGTCCGTTTTGCTGAGGGTAGACCCAATCAGATGGAAGTTGATGCTGGTTGGCATTAAATCATATGTTGTAAAGATGCACCAACGGGGATTTCTGAAGGCTCTGTACACAATCACAGTGTAGTGTTACCTCAGAGGGGATTGATTTACTACAGCCTGGTTTTGATGAGTACAACTCAATGTTATCAGTTTTACGAACGGCTGTTAAAAACATGCATTTATTATCGTTCACGATATTTGAGTTGACTTTGCATAGGTATGAGTTCGATAGACAGTTCTGAGGTTCATTTCCTCCTCTGATAGTCTGAATAGATCTCAGTTAACAGTCGACCCAGTATGGGCAAAAACATAAGCTTATTTTGAACTGATAAGACTGAAAACATTCCGTCAAATTAGCGTTAGAGAAACTGACGCACAGAAGACCTACGATCAGGATTCTGTTAGGTTCCGCTTCTCCGAAAACTTCCCCTAGACCTTTTTGTCTTGAGTCTTATCTCTGCAGAAAGTGGGGCAAAGTCTGCTCTATCTACTGAAACACCAGTACGACATACCGACAGAATTAATCATGAAGGAAATGTTTTACTAATTTTTATGCAACAAAGCAAATCACTATGAGCGACTTTGCCTGCATATACAATACTGTTACTATGGAATGAGCCACTAGATGTTGTTTTGGACGTGTTGCTACCGGATCCTACTGAGACATAACCTAATGACTTAGCAATAATTTAGCTTTTTCGTCGTAGATATATCAGTCACACAACGAACTGATAAGCATTATACTAATCCTGTGTTTAGGACAGCAAGACTTTTGGTGTGTCTACACTTGCGATTATTGACTATTTCAAAGAAGCTTAAAAGCGGTTTACAGACTATGGTCTCGACACTGCTGAATTTGCCATGAAATATCTAGACATAAAGGTCACTCCTAACTAACGTAATTGTAGATTTGATTTGATAAACAAATTCCAGATGCATTTGAATTATTTTTGATGTTTTTTTTATGCCCACCTATAAAAACGATTGAAAACTATCATAATTTTGTCTAAGCAATGCTCACAAACCAATTTTTTATATAAATTTTGCAGAAATGTCACATTGTGATCAAGATTTTGGTACATATCACTGTTTTTGACGTGTCAAAGAACGATTACAGTAGGAATTACACCGATAAGTTTTATTCTCTTTATTTGTTAGACATTCGGGCTAGCCCCATAACACCTAAAGGCACTTCCATTTTCTCTCGCCATTTTCTCATTGACCAGTTTGTACCGGGTGATGATGAGGGTTATTTATTATACACTGACTTCACTGATTCGCTACAAATGCCTAGTTCCGCTATTGAGCATTCCAGATATATTTTGTTATTTTTGAAAATACAATTGATTATCTCAAAGAGAACGTTTGTGTGCACTGTGCGCAAGAGCACTCGCCGTCGATGAAATGTGGTTGGCTGTCTGTACCAACGGTCCTCCCTCCTGTCTACATTGTTCAAAATACCTTATTCGGCATGTTGCACCTTTCAGCGAGTATCGTTTAATGTTGACTAGTTTCTGTTTAGTTTTTTTACGACAGCTCGGAATGTAGCTGATTAACAATCAATCTTTCATTGAGCGTTTGCAGTTGAAGGTTACAATTGGCTGGTTGAGTCGTCGCCGTAATACTCGTCAGGCTGATTTGATAAGTGAAGTGACAACATGTCATTGTGACGTGAACAAATTAATCGAGTCACTGGATGACGAAATTCTGGAGGCATTCACAATACACAGCGAGGTAAGGTCCGTCACTCTATAGTTGTAATGATGATAGAGTACGAAAGAAGAAATGAGGGGAAACATCACTAATGAAAGAAAAGAACACCCATGGTGATTAGATATAACAAGCTAATGTTCTAAACAGGCCATATCACAAACATCCCTATTACTTATCAATAGACAAAATACCGCCCAGTCAGCATAATCTTATCTGCAGCTTCGATTACATTGGAAGCCTTATTCGCGTGATCATCAACTGATGTGTGCGTGATGGTTCCTGTGTCGCCTTTTTTGTTAATCGCGCAACCTGAGCGCTACTCACAAGTGAATATGGATGGACGTCTTCACATGATAATTTGACCATGCCTGATGTGGGTTCATTGGCACAACTGCCAACTCGGTTGCCGCCTGAAAGTAAGGTCAAAATTCAGATATTGGCCATAACAAGGATATGTACTGTTGATGGGCTCTGAAAAGAGCACAGCTTGAAGGTGAGTCCTTTCGAACCGCTAACGCAAGAAAGTCTATGGAAGTGCAAAGGCAGGAATGAACTGTATCACGTGCTCGTTACCGAGTAAAAAACAACCTTGATCTAAGCAACGCTGAACACAACCTATTAGAGAAAAAGTGATCTTTTTGTAGAGAACCAACGGTGTTTACACAAACTAATGCTGTCGAGCACCAGGCGTGTTACCTTTTGACTGGCCAGTTCGTCGTTGTGCTCAAAGACCATGACTTAAACGAATCTGTCGTTCACATTCAACACGCGTTCAGACATATTGGTTTACTCACTATCCGTTACGAACACATTCCGAAAGGCAGTTGAGAGTGGTTTTTTATTGCTTAGCGCTGATCATTTATGGGTCCGCATGCAGCAGCCTGCACATGAAACCCAACTGGCTGATATTTTCGTAAGCACGAAACCACTCCAATCCAATCTCACTACATCCTATATTGACGAAACTTTCTGATTTCTGTAAGCACTCGTTTACATTCTACCTACTTATCAATAACGTCTAAATGTGAACGGTTCAGAATAACGTCCTTGAGGAAGCAATTTCGATTAGAGGAGCAAATTCATTTTGTCGATATATTCAGTGAAGTCAGAAAAATAAAGTGGTTAGTCATGCAGGTAAAATCGATTTCATTTTTCATATTGCGTGCTAATAATAACAAGCGACTATGATATCACTCAACTCAACGTGACTCGTTAATTCCCAAACAGTCGTAGGTAGTGCAATGCCATCATCTGCTCTCCTGGTAACTCACAACTTCAGCTTTCCATCTGATACTGCAAACAGAAAAAATGATGAGACCATCCTATCCTTGACAATCAACTTCCTTATAGCGAAGCCGGGAACTACCATTTTCCATGTCGAACCATTGAACGCCGTTAGCGATACCATGTGTAAATTGCATTGAAACACTGTTCACAGAAGTTGAAATGTGTTTACAACAAGGAAGAGTAGCGGTGACAATATAATACAACCTCTTGGAATGCTACGATGCTTACAGGCTGGTGCACTGTTCAAAAGTTAGCCGTTCTCGTACAAAATGCCACTTGTCAAAATGTAGGCGACATTGCAGTTGCTAAGTCAGTCAGCCAGTAGTATGAACCTCAACTGACCTGGACATCGTCAAACCCCATGTGGTTCACACACTGAACAAGCCATGATATAAAACTTGATCTGACCGATCTGGATTTGAAGAAAATTTTATCATCATAACAGACGTAGTCGGATATACGATAAATTGCTTGTTGTCTAGAAATTCTACAGGACCCCATGCATGTTGTTTTAGCGAGCCGTAAGATGCTGTACAGATAAGACGAAATAAGTAACGAACAGATTTTCCATGACGGGATGAATAACAGTCAGTTTCGATTGGTTCTACGATCGGTGGGAAGTTCAATTAAGCACGTAAGCGCGTTGTCTGCGTTAAAAATATGCAACATGCATAAAAAACGAAATGAATATTTTTGTAGGAGAGAAAAATAAGACCAACTTGTCAAAATAGCGGCTGATGTAGCTTCTACAGCATCGCTCAGAAGAGATTGTTAATTGAACTTTTCAACAGCGCTTTGTGTATTTCAGTGAGAAAATGAAGATAATTTGGACAGGTCCAAGGTACATGGGTATTTATGACATAAGCTCTGAAGAATGAGGCGTGATTTAGTAGACAACTTCACGACGGACTTTGATTAACTAGATAAGAGTGAGCAGTTTCAAATGCTGTCAGTGGTCTGGCTTTATTAGATCGCACTGATGACTCAGACCTATCAAATCCACAGTGAAGCGAGATCCACTTGTCTCATTTCTTTAAATTTGCCAGAAACTGTAAATTTCCGGGATGGTGACACTTTACTTCGCATGAGAACCTAATTTCATTATTAGGGGCATTTAGTTGCATTTGTTGGAAAGCTAAACTGTCAGTCAGGTTATGTTGCGGGGTTTATTTTGCCACTGAACGATGTACAGTGGACAAGAAACTGTGTTGGTAAACTAAAATGAAAACCACAGTTTTCTTACCCGCAGAGCAATATGACAAGACAGGATATCCAAGTAACGAACCCAGCGCTAAATTGAATATTGGTTGTCACAGTCCGATAGCATTTCGAACAAAACGCCGCAGTCGGTTGTTCGCCATACACGGTTTTTTGTATGAATGGACAAGGGGAATTGATATTGGAGACTAGTACGGGTAAAGTGAACACGTTGAGGTTCAGACAACATAGCAGAAAAAAATTAATGTTACAGCGTGTGAAAATAACGAATTCATTTCGTGATTAAGATGATGTTAAGTAGTACATTATTCACCTCGTAGATATGCGTCAAGTTCGATATAAGGTAAAAGATTATAAAAATTCCTTTTACTAAAGGCAAAAGTAAATACGCACAACTGTAGTTAACCATCCAGAAGGACGCTTACTCACTCACAGACTTTCTTCCACTGCAGTCTTGTCGAAAGCAGCTCCACAAAATGCTTATGTATCTAACCATGTTTCCGCATCCCACCATTGACTGCTCAATGGGAAAACTGTTTGCTGGACAGACCAGCCAACTGTCACAACCGCTATTTCCAATGAAAGTTTGAATCTAAACAATGCAGTGCAAATCCATTTTTCTTGTGGATGTTCAACCATCAATCGGGCAAGTTTAGGCTACGTGAGGATGACCTTACCTAGTCCCGTGCCCACATTACCGTAGAATTTCACCAGATAGTGTACGAGAATCTGACTGGTGTGCACTACTCGACATGTGCATCTAACTGTTAGTTTATTGCATGCATCGTTTGTATTTACCTCAACATATCCCAATATTTACTGCAGCTGGTAATATATTGATCTACCAGCATGGAAAACCAGTATGTTCATACACTGAGTTAATGACTTTACCCCAATCGACATCCACCCAATTTGTCCTCTGTAATACAACATTATTCATGACAGGCGGTTAAAGACAGTAACAGAATTTAGTTCACAGATACCAATATACGTGAATGATCATAAGAGGGAGATCAGTGCTCCAGACTGTTTAATTCACAATGTGCATGTCATCTCACGACATCAAGTAGATTGACACGATATAGAGCGCAAAACAAGCACCAACGACAAGGAGCTATGTTGCTGCCAGGTCAGCGTCTGTAGGTATAACATGCGTACAAAATTAGCTAAACATAACCTGTACAGAATGGATGTGCAGAGAGTTAGATGAAAACAGGCCATCTCCATATTGCCAAAACACTGTTCTACCAAGAAATTAATTCTCAGGTTCCTGGACATACTAATGTATGAAGTGAATGCTGAAGTGATAAAGATATGAAACGGATAGCACAAATGAACAAAGACTGGATAAAGGTCCAGAAGTAAAATGAAGTGCCTCTTCTCGACAATGTAATCAAGAGCATAATGTATACGTTACACGTAGCCGTCTTTTGCAGCAGTGATGTAAGTGTATTGTTTTGCGACCAATGGGGTTATGAGAGCACTGGACATACATGCTCATAAACTTTTGCTGCATTTAAAATGAACAGCACACTAAGGACAGTGAATGAAATAAACTAATGTAAGTCAAATTTTTTGTCTGCATCTCATACATCTAGATCTAGGACCCCAATAGACACATGAAACACATACACTTTAGCAGGATTCTAGGCACCCAAGTTGTCCCAGATCCTTCACTCCTCGGAGTTCATTTGTAGCCAGGTTGTTTGGTATCCGTAAAAGAGTCCCATTTAGTTACCATCCTTAGTCTTCATAAACAGTATGCCCTTCAAATTTTTGCGTGAACTACTTCCATTGTCCATCTCCGGCTCTTCACATTTATTAGTTTATTTACTTGGCTCTAATTTTTCAATGTAACTCAGAATTGTCTATTTGTTCCCGCATCATTTTTGTTTCCGAAATGTGTGAATTCAGAACACGCAAGTAACATTATATAAACCGTTCTCTGCTAGAACTTTCGTGTTTAATTATACCACCGTGTTCTAGGTTCTTTGAGGAACACCCTGTTTAAATGGAGTTGCGTTTTATCCCATCATTTGGTTACAGATGAAAATTGGCAGTCTTTGCTCACAGTCAACGTAACAGGCTAGTTCAACCAACCTTGCCCAGTAGGGAACCAAAGTCAACGTAATCCTGGTTTGGTTTTTTTGCTGTGTGTGCAGTGACCAACATAAACAAAGAGTCTTAGTTGTTGGGCAAATTCCTTCTATTCTACTTCCAGGAATAAGGCAGTAGATCGCTTCCGTTGCCTTTTGCCTTTGAGTTGCCTTTTGAGTACCTTCTGTTAGAGCGTCTTGATAACCAACAGTGATAACTTATGAGGGGTCTACAGCCACAAAATCATTCACGTCAGTAGACAGGAATACAACCTCCTGGTTCTATGTGTTGTGAGCTAGGTTGAGACTGGTTCGTCATTCCAGAAGAACCTGCGTTAATTTGTGTCCATTACCAACCATTCGTTTTCGTAAGGTACAACACGCGAAAGGATTCAACTGACAGTCATATTCGTACTTCTCTCTACGTCTTAGCAAACTGACCATTTCCCAAGCCCAGATGAGAAGTGACGGTCGAGCGTGAAGAGAATGATATACTATGGCCGTCATTGTAGTAAATAAGCCCAGTAATCCTATCCGTTTCTTTGAAACGAATGGATAGATACTACACTAAGTCAGACCGATCTCCCGTGAGCACTGGCAACGTAAACTCTGGAAGAACCTTGTTCATCTAAGCATCACTGGCGGACATTTCTAATGAGGAGCATCCGTGGGTGAAATATACAGTCAGTCAGAAACGCGAGTGTATGGATAGTGATGATTCGACTGATCATCAGACAGTAGAAACGGCGCATCACACAAAACATGAAACTGGATCGCTTTGGAACTGACATCACAGGCGTGAGTGAGGCCTACACAGAGAGATCGTATCGGTTACCGAGCAGAAGATATTGGGAAACAAAGTGACCATTTCGTCAGAGGTCGGCATATCCATCATTGCATGTTGTCAGCTTTCGGAAGCCCTTGATGCGAAAGAACGGGCTACAATAGGCTGAGTAGTGTCATATAGACATGTACTGGCATGCATATATAGTTTCATTCATGTACGGAGTGGGCCTTAGTTCACTTTCTTTTGAATATATTCAAAGAAGTATTCGGAAGTGTCCGAACATAACCGCCAAACTGACTGATCGGAAAGGTCCCAAGAACTGTTTCCCACTTAAGTTCACTAATATGCTAACAAAAAGCGTGACATCCATTAGTTCAGTGTGAATCAGAAAAACTCCAACAGTCCGGTGCTTCCGTAATTTGATTAATGCGCTAGAAAACCAACGGTTGAGAACAAGTCAATTTCTTTTTACCGCATCTGAAGATGCGTCGCCAAAATCAACTGTTGAAATGAATAAGAACGGTGTGTGCAGTTTATGTTGCACATGAGACATTTCACACAGCCTAACAGTGGGTTGAGGGGCAACAGAGTATGATCCCAATCAGAACAAAACACTGTATCCTACACAGGAAATACCGACTAGTCTATGGTTTATGGTCAGGGTACTGTTCCCGGGAAAAGGTATGTACAACCAAGGAAAGTTTAAACGTACGTCACGCTTAGAAACAAAGTAAACAAAGTGAGCTCACACACAGTCATAAAGATATCAGACTTGCCTTGAAATACGATTGGTTCCGGTGTGTATGGTGCAGATAGATGCGTGCCTCGGAATTTGTTCACTTGAACAAGGTTGATAGACGGAACTGATGATATAATCCGAATACGCATTGGAAAGACAACTGAACTCACAAATAACTGTTGTGGTCAAACATACTGCGCTTAACACCTAGATGTTTGAGACCTTTCTGCAGTGGCAGATTTATTCAACACAGTATCACTTTATGTGACGTTTAGAATGGCCACGACATTTCTAAATAAAAGGAAGTTAGCTAGAGAAGGTATTTTGAAATCGTAAGCTTGATGTGCGTTCAAGGAAGTGAAACTGCAAAATTCTACAGAAAGAAATCCCTAGTATATCGGCGGAATGTAAACGTTTGTACTGTACGCAATTTCCGAGATCCCGGCATGGCTTCGTAGTTCAGCTCGCCATGTTTTAGAATGCTGCTATTGTTGGTGGTTCGAACCCAGCCGGAGTCCTCATTTTCTGCAAGTGAGTCTCAGCCAAATCATTCAGTCTTCCAAAATTACTCCTTAGTAATAGGATGATTTGGGTGCTCTCTTATCCCCTGGTTTGGTCACCTCCTCTGAGCTCATTGTCGCAACCAACTGGATAGGTGATCCCAATGAGTAAAGGGCGATTCCGTTCAGTGCAAACTTGGAGCTAGTCAAAATAATAATAATACTTGACTATTTGTACAAACACCCCACACGTAACGTTCCAAAACATAGACCAGCCTTAACGTTTTACCCATTTCAGTTATAGACGGAATATACCCTTGGCTGCTAGCACTAACGTACCTGCTTCTTAAGCGGCGTCACAAAGCGCGTAAAGTAGCTAACCAGAGCCATAAATTGTGAGGTGTCTGTCAGGACTATAATGGTTTGTCGTCACCCTTCCACTAAATGGCTTATATTTCTTGGTAGATTCTGTTTTATGGAACCAACCTCAAGAAGTCTGTGGTATAAATCCCGGGGATTCCAAACCGCATGATCTATGGCTGCAATTTTCTTTCAAATGGTAATCTGGCGGACACCCACTACCTGCATCTCCTTGAATTTGGCCTTCTAAGAGCTCGCTAGGACTGATCTAATTCAGCTAGGATCAATAGTCTGGTTCCGTTTGCAACGATGTATACTGAGGCTTGAGTTAGACATTTTTATGACTCTGATCTAATGTTTGTCTTGCACACTGTGGGTATCAGTTGATTCCAGAAGGACAACAAGCAAGAAGGAAGTATTTTGTCGAGGAGATTCTTGCACAATGTATAAAGAAATTTCTCCTTGGATGTTTTTCCCAACTAAAGGAAATACGAAGACCTATAGAGGAAACACGGTTGGCAACACCAAACTGGCTTAACCCCTTCAGGAAGAGGTGGCGTGGCAACTTTTTTGGATTAAACATATAGTATACGCTGATTACACGGCAAATCAGTTATGTGCAAAACTCAGCCTTTGAAAAGTGATCAAAACTGGCTGTGGCAAGCTGGATTCTAACCCATACTAAATTAGGGGCTATAATGTAAGACTTGTTTCGCTGCAGAATCCTACCTGAACCATAGTAGACAAGTGCTTGCCAAATGCTCGTTCGAAGTGGCCTTTTTCCAAATATGAGCTTTCGGAGAATATAAGTTATCTTGTTTGGAACCTAAACACCGACTCAACTGAGGCATTTGCAGTGCGACCTAAAAGCTCACAAGATAGAACAGGTAAAACAGCAAATTGAGCTTGGGCAAATTTTTGAAGCTCCTGTTGATAATGGACTACCTGGCGGCTTATCATAAAGCTCGATTTTTCTCCTTATAACATTCTTGTCACTTTGCTCCTAAACCCAAATATGCCCATTACGATAATCAGAATGAAGACACATAGGGGAACATATGTTTTCGATAATTCATCTCCAGGTCGGTATAATTATATATAAGGAGTTAGTAGAGTTAGATCGAGATATTGATCAGACTTATTACGGAGAAACGAGGTCACTGGCCAATCAATTGGCGATGGCTTGATTGGTCGGTTACGTCACGTTTGTCCTTTGGTTTCACTGCGCCGGTTGGCCATCAGTCCAATGGATTTGTGGCTATGGTAGGTGCAGCGTCTGAACAAATCGTTTTTGATGACATACTATCGGGTTAATCAGTCTGATTTCGACAGCCTCGGCAGTACAAAGTTTTCTGATTCTGACAGCTTTTAATGGGTTGCCTGCCTTCCGATATACCAATTTGAAAGATTCGTCAGTTTTCACCTGGTGCCCGCTTTCAACCAGATGAGCGAGAATGGCACTGTTGACCGATCGTCATTACCCGTCTCCCAGCCACCGTGGATCGTGTTCCCGGATTAGTTTCGAAAGCTGTCTTGACGTCAAACCAATGGACAAGTGTGACGTAACCGACCAATCAAGCCATCGCCATCGTTTCTCCGTAATAAGTCTGATCGATATCTCGATCTAACTCTACTAGCTCCTTATATATAATTGTACCGGCCTGATGATGAATTATCGAAAACGCGTTCGCCTCTATGTCTTTATTATCCAAACAATGGTTGCAGTGTTGTTATGCTTATCAAGATCTCCCGGGTTCAAATCAGTTGCGTTAACTTGTGTATAGACCTAAACAGTTCGACAGTATTCTAGCCAATATTGAGTGCTTTACCACTGACTGATTTGCAGTTACTAATGAGTAGTGTGGCAGATTTGTGATTTCAGATGAGACCCAACTGTGAAAAGTCAGGGCTTCGGCTGGATTCGAACCAGCGACAGACACAGCATGCCTCAACGCGGCAAGCGCTCTACCAGCTGAGCTACGAAGCCACACCGGGAGCTCGGAAATTTCACATTTGGACTCGTTTACCCACCTGTCCCACTGTCTCATGTGGAATCCACCAAATGATTTGCAGTTCCCTTTTTGTAGCCCGAATGGTAAGTAGATTGAGTTGTAAACATCCACTTATCATCAACTTCATCGCGACTTGTTGTTTGCATAACCACCATGACCTGCTGTGAACCAGAACCGCTCGATAATTCATTTCATCTAATAAGGTCGATAACATTGCAAACTAAGAGGCATTTCCACAGGACCCCAATATCCACAGTGAGCGCGTCTACTTTTGTGTTGACGAAGTAAAGTTTCCCAGCCGAAAGTGTATTATCCACAGATAACAGATTTCTTAAACTTAATCTCTTTGCCCTTCATCGGGAAAAATCTAAGCCCCACTTCAGAAGGTTTTATTGCTGACCATGGATACTCTATCGGGAATCGGCTGAGGCTCTGGTATACGCACTAAATTCAAAACGTGCGATAGGTCTGCCAAAGGTGAATAGAATTGGTGTTTTGTTCAGGCTGCCGCTGTATGTTACTTGTTTGTGTCCCGAAAAACGAATGTTTTTGTTGGGAACGTATGTGTCCATGTGAAACATTCGGTCGGATTGTTGTCGGAGGATGAAACGATCTCCAGTTAAGTAACACAATCGTGATATGACTACATTCATATCACAATGCTGATTTTTATCGATCGACCTGTTCACTATGTTACATGTTAATATGCCACATATTAGTTCATCCCTGAAAATTCCTCAGAAATTAAAAGTTAATGGACTTGAGATAGTATCAGATTGAGTGCGATTCATAAATAATTTATTACCATCTCCAACCGATACAACTGTAACTGAGAACTCGGAATCTTGGTTGGCTCGAGCAACCCATACACGAAACGGATATATGGCCTTAATTGGTTCAGATTCCATTCACAAATCACCATTGAGATATAAAATCCTCAACCAACTGTTATCTTATGTCGTAAACCTGAAATGACAAAATCTGGCGCTAAATAATCATTAAAACAGCTATTGATTATGAGTTATGTACATTTCAGTTAGGCGGCTCGTATGGTTTGTTTAATGTTCAAAGTCGATAGCCTGACCCCGATGACCGCGGAGGGTTAAGAATATTGGGTCGCATTGTAAGATGTTAGATGACAACAGCAGACTTTACCAACTATTTAGACTACACAAATGAGAAAATTTGTGGTTGTTCATAGATTTTGGTTCATTCTGGTTACTAGCTCGTGTAATTGAGAGAAACGAGCAAAATAAATTTGACTGGCGCACACATTCATTCTGTATAACAAAGATGGTCATCTTCAGATCCACATAATGACAACGAAGCTGCACGAGATTAAAACAAATATGCTACTTTTCCTAATGTACAAACATCACGAAAGTAGCTATTAAAGATTGTGATACACATATTATCATTGTAACCCGTCACAAGAAAGCATGTTAAATGAACGGTTGCTCTTCTCGGGTTATCTATTGTAACACGTCGCAATAATATTTTGGCAAATTTACGGAGTAAAATGTGATCCGTTTTTACTATACCACAGAGCAGTAAGCAGCACTTTCAAAACAATGCGTAATCGTAGGCTCATAACTGTTACCTTTAGGGGCTTGGGCTGGCGATGGGTTCAAAGTGTAGGGTGGTGGGGACGCTATCTGGTGACTATCTGCAATAAAAATGTGGAAAGGCAGCATAAATATTTTCTGATATTGATTACATCACACAAGCAATCTGTTCACGAAGCAGTAGGAACAAAGGAAGTCGAATTAATTCGTATTTCTTGTATAGTACACAAGGATGTGAAGCATCTGTGATTCGATGCTGTACAGGTAAGTTCATGGTGTATAGCGGTCTCTCCTCATAAGCAGCCATCTCCTGAGGAGACCGATTTGAGGAGAAAAAAGATCTTTTGGAAAACAGCGACGAAAGGACACTGAGTTATTTGTAACTAAAACCATCGGTATAAAACTTGCCATCAGCGTTGGATTTTCACAACTGTCAATAGTTCTTTTGATTTATTTCATCCGACTCCTGCGTGTCACAGCGGGTATACACAATGCTAGATAGTCCGGTCCTATTTCCGCAGTTATCGACTCATTCACAGTGTTAGTCATTTCTTTCTCTTCTCTCAGTAAAATGTGTTAACCACCAAGATATTGTTCACGGTCATACGCTCTGACCGCAAACTATGCACGCTTCTAAATGCAGGACTGGTTCGATTGCATATTCCCGGTTCACCCTTGATTACAACTATCGTTGTATACCTGAGAACCTGAAGACCTCTTAATACTAACTGTTGCAGGTTATATGAAGAACGCAATCAGATTGATTTCTGCTTCTTGTAATTGACCACAACTATAATTAAAATTATCATGTGTCCAACTATATGAATCGATCCTGGTATTTGTTATCGTTGAGTATACGTGCGCCATTCAATGTTTATCGTATAATCATGTTAGTCAATGTGTCTGGAGCTTACTTGCATTACTACCTGATGGGCACCGTTCTAATACGATCATTGAACAAAGTGTGGTCGTCGAACAAGCGATAGGCAAACAAAAACATTAGTACGCTCTTTACTGAACCTTCTGTTCTTTCTTGTTTAGTCCGGATCAAGTCCTGTCGTGCCCTGAAATGTCAGTTAGCGAATAAGTCACCAATGTGTGCTGCCGTGTATTATGCCTTACCATCTCTCTACCCAACTTAAACTGGACACCGAAACGTCTGTCGTTCAACCAGTGATCGTTTACTCACAGGTGCAAATATAAAGTCACAATGTAAGCATACATATCGGTCTACATGAGCGAGAACCAGGTCGGTTTGTTTGTGTTGAAAAATATTAGACTGAACCTGTCGAAAATAGCTGAAGTTGAAAACGAAAATGTATGTTGTTCACACAGATAGATGTCACCAATAATGGGACATTGTCTGCTGAATAGAGATAAGTTAAAACCAGATGCAGACTGCCTTAATATTGAAGAACTAAGTCACGCTTGAATGGATTGCAGACGTACTCTATGCTTTTACATCCACGACTATGTGAGTGTGGTTTAGGCCATGCGTTTGGTTGGTCTGTCTAATTTTCACTTCACCGCTTAGTTTTTTCTTATTCCTCACATTAGTGACGGTAAAAAAGAAAAGTTACGCGGAATTGACACCTACGACGAAATGGAACTACTGGCAGACGGTTACGTGTCATTTCCATGGACAATTCACTTAGCAAACAAGATGAAATACCGAACATTCATACAAGGCATTAAAACAGCCGTTTGGTTTTCCCGTGTACGTGGTTCAGACGATCGCTAAAATCTATATCCTTCGTGAGTGTGAGAGAAGTGCGGAGTGAAATGACGACAAAAATAATTAGCAGAACATTAGCGTTCCTTAGAATATTCTACCATGCCACAAATAACCACAGAAAGTTGGAACGTGGATAAGGTATTGGTAGGCTTGACGGCATTCATTAATTCTAACCGACAGGTTTTAATAGGTTTAAGGAGTGATTTGTGTAAGTAACAACTTTACGCAATCCCCTTGTTAATCCAAGGTCCATTAACTACGGTTTTTAGTAAAACGGTTCACTGACTATAAGTGCTCCTCGCAGTCTGACGGTCTCACGGAACTATCCCTTGATACGTCGAAAGCGTTTAGTGATTGAGACTCAACTAAGTGCAAACTGTTCCACCCTATCTTCCTCTGTTGCTATTCGCATAGACTGTAGAGGATTTGCTTGTCTGTTTTGTCGTCTTCCGATAAAATGAGCTCGTTGGTGTTCTAGGCATGCCTTTAGTTCCAAAAAGAATGATTCTGACAACTGAAGGAGACCGAACATAGCTGGAGAAGGACGTGAAATGGCAACCCATGAGTAACAAACCACAAGACAAAGCACAGGACTTTCAAAAACAGCTATTATTTACCGTCTTATGTGTGTAATATTTGGGTTTTCCACTGTTTTAAAATATGTTAAAGTTTGGCTTTGTCCTGTTACACTGTCAGCGTGCAAAATCAACTGGTTGAATTTCGAAGTATCAGCACATATTTCCGGTAGCTCTGATCACAATCTCTCATGGAATCAGGTGTCTAACCATTCATGTGGATACAACCTAGTGTCGTCATACTTGCAACGGAAAAAGCACAACAACGACTCTGCATGCTGTTCGAATTACAAAACAAATATTTGTTTGTTCTACATATTAATTGGTTTTTGGTTCTGGTCATAAGCTACACCCTTCACTATTCACGTTTCATCGTGAAGCTAACAGATTTGTAAGCTCATCTGCACTAAATCACGACGTCACTCAATTTGGCTAACGGGCAGACGGTACACATACATACTCGCGCACACTTGAAACGCCTCAAGCTTTCGCAAACACAGAAGATAGTTTTGCGAATCTTTTGCAGTACATTAGTGTTTAATAAACTGGTGTCAACCAGGAAATGTGTTCAACCGTTGAAAATGGCTTTGCCTGGATAAAACCAATAACTATACACCCTTGGTTGAAACTCTCTGGTTAAGCATTTGTCAGCAATGTGCTCTGGCAAAGACAGTCACAAAATGTGCACTGTTAATGAGCTCTAACAGGAACGAAGCTCAATTCTAGTGTTTTTCAAAACTGGCTGATAGGAAAGTTGAACTGAATTCTTAACCCATGATCCGAAGACCATATGATAATATGTGAACATCTTGGTAAAATATCTGCAACAAAACTTGATGTCTTTTACAGAAGATTATGCGACACCATATTATAAGCAATCACAACTTACCAAAATTCATTCATAAAATTTAAAAACACCTGAAGAATAAACAGAATAATAACTTTTATTAAATCTTTGTACATTCTATGGGCACATATACATGTCACCGTCAAACTGTAAACGCCGTTTAGTGTATTTCAGCACGTAATTACAGGATATGACTGCTAGTGGTGCGCGGGACCTCATTTGGTTAATTAAATGAAGATATATCTGAACACGTTTGCTGGCAGTAGAAAACAAGACGAGTAACTGCACAGCCTCATGAGGAATGCGTGGGTCTAACTATGGAAAACGACGCGCATTGTTTTTGCGAACTATTGAAGGAAATCTATATCAACTAAGGGCAGTTATGGAAATATACATTCAAAGAAGTAACACATTTTTCAGAAACATTTTTGACATACGAAATTTGTCTGGTTGTAAGTACATAGTTTGAAGTACATAGTTTGAAGTACATAGTTTGAAGAAGAGTAGAATTGGGCGCGAAGACCTTGTCGGACCAGGGCGAGTTTCTCTAAACAACACGAACAGAACATCTCAGAAAATTGAACGGAATGTTTTCCCTAAAGGAACTACACATTTTCGTAATATAAAAATCTATCTGCCTCAATCCCAGAGTAAAACTGCTCTGACAAACGAGAGCAACTCAAATTAGTTTTGTTTACTCAACCTAAGGAAGTACATATTAATCTTATTGGATCTTGTGTCGGCCTGTTTAGAGACAGCATTTTGTGTATGAGTTAGTGGAATCCAGCGCAAACCATCGTCAACTAAATAGATGTTAGGACATGTGAACAGTGTACTCGAGTCACCAGTACTAGTCCAGCCTCATCGTGCATCATAGATCCCCGTATTGGTTACAACACTCTGCAAGAGTGGCTTATTTGAAAGTGCATTTCTTTTTGGAGGGTCTTTGATATTCCGGTGGACTAGTCTTGATGACGCTCAAATGGTTTTTTTATGAGCGCTTGCTTATTTTGACAAGTTCAACAAAGCAGAACGGTGTCAGTCACTATGCAGCACTCACTCAAGATCCATACACCAAACAACCTTAGGAAAAAATATCCGAAAATGAGAATGACAATTGTAATCCACCGGGGTGTTTTTTGGGTTAAGAAGAGCAATGGTAAATTGGGTTCTGTAATGACAGTGAGCACGTTGAATTTGTTTCCGAGATCAGTGTTCGTTTCATAACGTTTATCAGCCTGGAGCCAGTTGCATTATATAACATATGACAAACCATTTGTAAGATGTTTAACAGCAGTAAATGGTAAACGGTTTGATCGCAACAAATCAAAAACCGGAGCGTAGCTTATCCCGGCTTATCTCCTAAATATATTCCGTAAAACCTTATAATGTGCATACCAAGGTTTAGGAATATATATATATATAATGGTTCAATAAACTTCGGGTTCTAACTTTAGAACGTCGACAGATCCTTATATGCCGAAGTATACTGAAGCTGCTAAACAAGTCATTTTAAATGTTAAAAGAGGTTTTACACACTATACTATCTAACATCTTCATAAACGTTGAAAAGTTTTCTATTTTTGGTTGCTCAAGATAGTCAGAAGATTGTATACAGACGAAGTTAGTTATCAACACCACGTTGTCCTGGCAACCGTTATGAATTTCTATACACATTAGTTTATCGAGTTTCTTATTATGCTTCATACTGACGGGAGGTTCATACTACACGTTATACTTCCTAGATTGTGGTGCGTGCCCTAGGTTTGGTGAGAAATTCCGTGAAATCCTCCTGATTCTTGTTTCCAGCGATTACACATTTAGGGCAGTAGAATGCACTCTGTATAGGTGCATGTAAATAATGTAGGCAATACCATTCATTAATAAAAATGCGGGATGTTTTTTTTCCAGAAATGATTATTGTCATACACCTAGATGAAATAGTTCGCCAGTCTTTCTGTTTGACCAGAAAGTGATTACTGATTTCGGGTGAGAGGAGTAATTTCATAGAATGTTTTATTGCTTTGAAACCAGACAAGTTTCTCCATCCTGCTTTTTTTAAGGTCAACGACGGACTGGAGTACTCAACAGAATAGTAAGCATCTTCCTGAAACTAAATCGCTCCGCATTACGTGTGACTCGACTGAGTGGGGACACTCACTGGCCTCTATTCTGCCCATACTTGACGTACATTTAGTCGTAATCATTCATTTATGACCGATTACACTGTGCAACAATAGTTTTTTCTGTGCACTTCAATCACGTATAAGTGTTTCAGTCAAACAATTCATATGAACCCATTCATTTTAAGGCACTTACTATATACAGTAAAAGTGAATACCTCGTGAACCGAAACGTTTCTGTCAAACAGACGTCCCTGTTCAATTAAGAGATCCAGCTCCCTTTAACTTGATACCTAAACCAAGAAAAACATCACAATCGATGAGCGGTAAGAGAAAAACCAGTGTTGGACAATGCTAGTTGTTTGCCAGTTAACGTTACATTTTCAAGAACACTAGAATTTTGTCTATAAGTTAGATGTGATCGATCAAAATGGATTTTAATTTCAGGATATGTGAATTCTTACACATATTTGTTCTTGAAAAATGAGAGATAGCTCAGAATGCCACTTGCGCGTGTTCGAAAGATTTGTAGCTTTTTAAACGCAGCTTTGGAAGCTACAGAGAAGCTGCACACACAGAAACCATCAATTTAGAATATCTTACTGGGATCCACATATCAACTTTCAGGGGGAGATGAACCGATAAAACTGCAAACATACTATGTAGAATGACAGACCGGATAGCAGTTCGAAATACATTTTTTGTAATAATGGCAAAGTGAAGGATGTTTCCGAGATGATTTTCTGTCGGGAGATAATACAAGGTATTCACCTTCCGATAGATTAAGGGTGATTACAACCGCTAGCTCGCTTTGTCCGTATCTTATTGCACATTGGAGTATGCTTGTAAAAAGTTAGATTGAATGCCACTTACTTCGGATCGGTGAATTTTAATTTTGTATTTTTTAGCTGGTCACCCCTAATCACTCCATCTAGCATATTATAGCATTATCCGTTTCCTTTATAACGGAATAACACAGCTTCAGAAGTACGTATGTTTTATTGTCCCCCCAATCCTATGTATCTCTAGTTACTCCACTGACTTCACTCACCAGATACAGATGTGTTTACAATAGACTACTAAATGCAAGTTATAAATCACAAGAAGGAAGATGAGCATGGGCTTAGGAATGTAGACCGCGATAGAGTTGCAGACTAAATTTGAGCTGGCCCATGGACATGAGCGAATTACTTTCCAAGCAGCAGGCATTTATAAGTGATGACTGTTTCTGGAGCAATATTTTGTGAACCGTAGATTCATCTGGTACAGGAGGTCTGAGCAGACCATGCTGAACAAGGTGAGTGACCGGGCTGGTCTATATGGAATGCGCTTCGCACTTTCAAAGTGCAAAGTGCTGCTTCAAGACTGGGGCATTTCCACCCCTACCTTCTTTATTGCAGGTAATCCGCTTGAGACTGTGGAGAGTTTCACATACTTGGGTAGCAATATCTCGTCAGCCTGTAATATTGCTGATGAGATATCAGCGAGGATAGCAAAGGCACGAGTTGCCTTTGCCAAACTGCGTCATTTGTGGCGTCGAGAAGACGTTCGGTTGTCGCTGAAAGGAAGAGTATATAAGGCCTGTGTGCGTTCCATTTTGCTTTATGGTTCTGAAACGTGGCCTGTTCACAAGCAAGATATCAACAGGCTTGCTGTGTTCGACCATCGTTGTCTCCGCCACTTGGCCCACATTGAGTGGGCTGACCGCGTGAGCAATGTGGCAGTTCGCCGGCGCGTATTCCGGAACGTTGGGGATGCGCGATCAATTAGTCAAGTAGTTACGTTGCACAGCTTGCGATGGCTGGGTCACGTTCTCCGTATGCCAGCTGAGCGTTTACCGTACCGGGTATTATATACTGAGGCCACCAACAGTTGGGTAAAACCTCGTGGTGGTCAAGCGACAAGATGGTCACGAAATATGAAGACCTTGACTGTTCCATTGAGCAAAATGGGCACGCATCGCCCGCCTGGTTGGGGTCCTCGTGATCACTCAAACCGCTGGTTAGGTACGCTATCCGAGATGGCGATGTGTCGCAGTCAATGACTTACCTGTATCCATACCATTTCTAGTTCTTCCGCATAGTCTTCTTTAATATTTGTTGACATTCTTAGTAACGTTTTCTTGTAGGAAATTCCACGTCTTTGTTGAGGTGAGCGGCGGCCCGAGCCACAGTACCTTTGGTCAGGCTCATGACTGTTGTAGTGATGATGATGATGTTGATGACTGACACCTTGTTGATCTCGGTGGTTGCTAATTTCACTATGGTTATGGTTCGAGCAAATAATTGAAGAGTGTATCATAAGGGTGGCACTGCAACGCCCTTCAGACGATTTTTGCTAAGATAAGCCTGTTATCGTATGTGCGGAATTGCTACTACAGTCTCATGTGATGCCGGTCAGTGCTAACTGATAAACTAGCTATAGTGGTGAATTTTTCGAAGTGCGCAAGTAACGGGTGATCTCTCAGTCTGCGCGTTTCCTATCCATAAACATTCGCACTTCTTGTCTTCCACTGTTCTATCGATGCCCTACTGAACTTGCTACTAACAGCTCGAATTCGTTCCTCATATTTCCATCTAACTGAACAGAGCCAACTGTATCTTAATAGCAGCAACCTTATATGCTTTTCTGAAGTGATAATCAGTTTTCATCTAAGTCTTACCACCTCTATCGATGATTTACATTGCTTCCCAGTTTTCATCTTTCTCAGTTCCCCTGTTTTCAAATCACCCGTATGTCTACTTTTGACAGTGACTGCCTCTTCTCGTGTGGCTGCCTCAAGTTTCCATTCCCGAAATTAATGCTGTGTTGGTTAGAACATTATAGACTCTCATATTAAGGCGATATATCCATGCTCAGTAAACATCTGGTAGAAGCACTTTATTGTGCGCACACTTTTGCATAGTTTTGTTCATAGGATGCACTGTTAACTCATAAAAACGCGATGTTCACAGAAATCTAGTAAATCGATCTTGATTGTCAGATGACACGTGAAAAACACTGCGAAAGACAACCGATCTCAAATAGTCTAGTTCATTCAAGACTCTCACTTCTTATACAGGTTATGGAAGGCTCACTTCTTGAGGTCACAATTACATCATAAGTTTACAAGTAACAAGAGTTAACCTACGACCATTGTGCTTCCTTGGTTGACAGAACCGAAATGGTTTAGTTAGCCAGTCGTCTGTGAATATTACTTAGTTGATCTGATAGTCTCCAGACGAGACCGAATGACTGTCTTAGTCAATAAAATCAGTAACTCCACGATCATAACAAGTTATTCGAGCTGAATTTGCCGACCTTCACAAGAAGTGACCTTGATGAACAACACAAGTGAATAAGAGCAGCGAGACTAGATGTTTGTGTAGTGTTTAGCTGGGAGCTGTCCAGATCGCCGACAGCCGATCACGTTTAATTTTCTATAGTCCCAACTATTCACAAAAAGTTTTCAGACCATTCTCCTACTATCAGCTGTCACAACCTATATGATAATTCATGTACTGCCTGTTATCCCGTAATGTTGTCGCGAGAAATTCTATCAAGCCAATGACCCCACAACTAGCGATTGTTGATTGAATTCAACAGGACAGTTACTGTGTCTCCTCTGGAGGCGATCAGCCAATCAGAGCAGTATACGCAAATGAACGTGGCTGAGTGTTCACATATGATGATTCAGTCGTGCCTAATGTGAGGCCAATGGCGCAGTGGTCAACACGGTTGTCTCATGAAAATGTGGCGGGTGTTCTAATTTGGGTCTTAACAAGGATATATGTTACCGACGAGAGAACGATAACTTCTGATACTTTCCGGTCGTTTATGCCGCGGAAGAGGGTTGACTTGAGGGACCCCAACCCGAGCCTCTGACTCAAAAGTCTGACCTGCGATACAACAGGATATGGGGTTTTCTTGGGGGACCCTGCCCGGAGCCAATGACTCAAGTGTCTGACTCACTTGGCAGTGAGGGGCTTGCCTAGCCCGAGGGCACAGTGAATAAGACAGTAATGTCTGATTCTGAATACTGCTGCGCGCAGCGGATGTACTCGAAGCTACATCGGGCTTTTGAGGGATATTCGATGTTTNGATGTTTTTCGACCGTATTGGATAATACGCCGGCGGTCACGGTCAACCGTTGGGCGATCGGAGTGCTCTTTGTTTCAGGGTACCTTTTCTAACCCCCTTCTTCCTGATACGGAAAACAGCAGTGTCGCTACTATAAAAATAGTTGTGCTGTATACCCATGGGATCGTGCCCCACTACCGAAGCACTCCTACGCGGTAAGTAGTGCGACATACAATCCCATGAGTGTAACTGCTTTTCGTCTGACTGCTCCCCTTTGGCCTGTCTGACAAGGTTGCACCTTGAAGGACCGGAGTTCTGGTCGGCATAGCCCGCCGGATCAAAACAATACACAAGCCCGACCACCTCGTCAAGGTAGCAGTATAGGTCGGGATGTTAGCGACGAGCTCTAACAAGAGCGCAGCTTGAGTATAGTGCTTCCGTTCGAAAAGGGCTGGCTGGACACCCATGAGAATGTGACACCTGCGAACGAATTAAGAACGGCTGACAACGATCATGATTTATTTGCCTACGGGTTACTCACTGTTAGCTACGGGTCTCCGTGAAATACTCCGAGTCAACAGATGAGCACTGCGATGAAAGTGTCAGTCATTTTATCGCATTACACAGGCATTTTAGAGGTGTGAGAAATAATATGCCGAATGTTTATCTTAATATTACCGGTGTGTTAAGTGCGCTTGCTTAAAACTTAATCATCAGAAAGTACGATTAGGAAGATATGTTAAAAAAACTCACGATTCCAATTTTGCTCTGTAATGACATTGTTTCAGTTGGATTTGTAAAAATGACCAAACCGTTTTTGATTGACGGTTGACAGACAGTTCGATTTACCAGAGTAAGTATGGTGGCACAGATTCGTGTTCTTATGCCAATGATGAGAAGGACCGGTGAAGCAATAAGTCTTGCCTAGCAATATAAATCATTTCTTGAAAATATTGCTCATCTTAACGCCATGACGTACTATCCCTAGTGGCTTCACCTATACGCTGCACATAACTACAAAGCGATTGGTGCTGATTTATCCGTAGTTGCATTCATGAGTTGGCCTTGGAGGTGAATATTCAATCTAACTGATAACGAAAAAGAAACGGATAGAATTCAGATAAAATTATATGTGATTCAAAAACCATCAGAGTAATATCAGAAGCGAATGAAATATTATATACAGGAAGTAAATGCACATCGGTTAGCTTACGTAGTATAGGTTACGCAGCACTGCCTCGCTCAAGTGGAGTTTCAGAATGTTGTGCAAATTAGGATGGTCAGGTTACCAAGCACTTCTCCCGCAAATCATTCTGAACAAACTAAATTAGATTTTTCGTAATTCCGACGGTCATTAAATTGCGCACACTGGTGTGGATAGCTAAAGCAAACTATCTCGACCACGACAAGCGGATGTGTTGTGAGTTGCCTGTCATGCTTTCGCTCTCTCTCTCTCTCTATCTCTCTCTGTCAGCCACAAGCATCTGACAAACACGAATTACTGGTTGGCCAATGGATGCGCGCTGACCGTAGGATGTCACAACTGAATACATGAATTCTTATTGTGGGGTCAAGGTATTTTTAGGCAGTGAACAGTCAAAGTATGACTGTTCAAATGTGTGTGTGGAAAACGGAGGAATAACCGTCAGTAACCCTGACATTATGGTCTGTGTCGGTTTATGACGAACGAAGAGCAGGAGCGAAACAAATGCACTGATAACACGACATAAGCCACCGTGGAAAAACTGGTCCAGCATGGTCCACGATATTTTGAAAGCACGCGACTGAGAGTAAAAAATTTTTGGCACACAAAGCTGTCTATAACGAGGTCGATTAGGACAGTGTTAGCATAATCAGTGAAATTGAATGCATCGATAAAATACATGAAATCGTTGTTACCTAAATGATTCCGTGAAACGGAAAGGTGTTGGGAAAAACGTGTGTGAATAAAACAAGCACAACGTAAGAGCAGACGAAGATTTGGATCATTTTCGAAAAGAACACAACTGACATATGATCAGAGCCATCGAATTACACTTGAGAATGAACCAAATCCCCGACTACTCATCAGTAATCTAA